>CAEGAG010080850.1:0-18498 GCA_903067065.1 Brachyrhaphis terrabensis | reverse complement strand
TAAAACCGAACTAAACCAACAACAGTATTACTTACATTCAATGGACGCACACAATAGAACGAAGTAATAAACGAAGTTTGCCTTGAGAGCCGCACCACTCAATACTCAGATCCATGAACGAGATGTAGCAAATATGAACGGGAAGCCACACAGTGGCTGAAATAAATTACTACATTTAAAACACTTGAATAAAATGGTCCATATATAAGGCGCGCCAGATTATAAGGCGCACTGTCGGCTTTTGAGAAAACTGAAGGCTTTTAGGTGTGCCTTATAGTGCGGAAAATGCGGTACTTGGTCAACAATCCTGAAGCTGATCTCTATGTGAGGAGAAAAACCAGCATTGCTGGTTTAGCCCCTTTGGTTCACTTCCTTAAAATGTTGTTGGTTTACTGGTTCAGAGTTGACAGCTTGAATAGAAAGAAGAATCCAGTCTAATTTCATTGACTCTGGAGAGTTTAACAGTTGAGATAAAACATTTATTCTTGCGCAGCCAGAAAAACTAGAAGAGCAGAACTCTGTGCTGTAAAGGAAACACTGATGCTTACCGCAGTAAAAGGAAATGTACCTCGACTAGAGTAAATCGCCAATCTCACCGCTGTATACCCTGTCTCATTACATTTTACACCTTTACTGTTTTCACTTCAGTTCACCTGCAGTCACTATCATAAAATCTGAGACAACAAATGCTTAAAAGTCTAATGTAAAACAATAAACTGTTCACATAGCTTGTTCTTCTATGATGTTGATGCAGGACTTTTATTTATGCGGATAAACCAGCATCTTTACAAGATCTTTTTCTTTTGTTCTGTGACTGAGACGCACATTTCTCATCAAAACCCTTTCACTTCTGGGACACAAAACATGTCTTCTTCGTGAAGACATATTGAAGGTTACACATAACTAGGGTTACCAGATTTGGGTTTCTGAAAAGGAGGACACTCATAAGGAGGTACTTCATAATTGTTAGCTGGGGGGAGTACTTCATAATTACGCACACATAATGCAACTTTATTAGATTTGGGGAGAAGTGCGTGACTAATTTGCCATACAAAGAAATCTGGAATGGAGTAGTGGAACGGAGTGGCAATGTAATCACAATGCACTGTAAGCTATATAATGTGTTTTGAGGCAGTTGACCAAAATCCCGGACTATTTTTAAATTCCCCCCGGACATTTTTTTAGGTCTGAAAAGTAGGACATGTCCGGGAAAAAGAGGACGTCTGGTAACCCTACACATAACCATATTCTGGATTCTTTAATATAACTATTTGAACAGAAGATTATGACACCTTCAAGTATACAGTCCATTCATTCCTTTCAAGCATTTTTTCTTTTGTTTACAAAGTAGTGCGTTCAGAGGCTCATTTATCAAAGCAACAAAGTAATACATTGAGGAAGAATTAGATAAAATTCATAAAACTTGACAGTGGATAATATTTCAGTGTAAGTAGTTCCAAATATATGTGGTTACATTTCTCATAAGATATAAATAGTCAAACGCGACAATCCTCAAGTTGCTGAACTGGCTAACCAGCACAGACAGCTTAGTGGTGGTTAGCCAGTAGTGGAAAGCTTCCTCTTCATGCTGCCAGTCGCTCTTTATTTACAGCTGAAAACAGATTTTTAAATACACTGTATAAAAAAGCAGACAACCATATTTTTTCTTACTGACATTGAATCAGACTAAACTTTTTTTTTTTGTTGCATCAGTTAAAATTACCATAATTATTTCTAATTATTATTTGCTAAGTACCAGGAAAAATATCAAATATATTGTAGATATTTAAAAATAATTTCTTGAAATTCAGAATTTTACATTGATATCCATAGTATTTGTTAGAATGAGTTAATGACTTGAGTTAATGACTTGAGTCATTAACTTGAGTCAAAGGTTTTGGATTTCTTTCTGCAATCTTCTGCAATGTTCTGGTATTATGGCCCATTGTTCCTGACAGAAATAGTGTTAATGTGTCCGGTCTCCAGGCTTATACACCTTTTCAACTAAGCCTACTAATCTAAGCTTTACGAATGCCACTCCAAAACATTGACTTTGTCATCCTTAAGCCACTTTGTAGCTAATTTGGCAGTATCTTCTGAGCCATTGACTCACTAGCACCCAAGCTTTAATATTCTACATAATCTCTTGAGATGTTTCTTTAATATTTCCATCTCATCACCTTCCTAAAGTAATGGTCTAAGTCACTTTTTGCCAAAAGTGTTTTTTTTTTTACCCAAATCTTCTGGCAATAAATAACTTAGGCCATTATTTTAAGAAGATAACAATACGATCTTCTTTCCTCATGATGTCATCTGTTTTAGGAAGTGCACCAATGCATTCTGCACCAAAACACCCCCACAGCATACACAGCTGGTGCTCTCAGGCTTGGAAAAAATTCCCCTTAACCACAGATTAGTTTCATCACATTACAAAACATGAAGTTACTGAATGCATTTGCAAACTTTAATCTGGTGTTCTATGGTTCATTTTAGACTATTTAGCTTGTTCTTCTATGATGTTGATGCAGGACTTTTATTTATGCGGATAAACCAGCATCTTAACAAGATCTTTTTCTTTTGTTCTGTGACTGAGATGCACATTTCTCATCAAAACCCTTTCACTTCTGGGACACAAGAAGACTTCTTCTTCGTGAAGACATATTGAAGGTTACACATAACCATATTCTGGATTCTTTAATATAACTATTTGAACAGAAGATTATGACACCTTCAAGTATACAGTCCAGTTAACGAAACCTTTAAAGGAGCTTTAGACTCTGCCAGAGAGACTAAGTATTAAGTTTTGCTCTAAAGTTGATTATGATATTGCTGTTTTTATTTAATTTTCACTCTCTTGACTCACAGGTGAGCTACCACCTGCGCTTCACCTTCACACCACGCAACGCCCCACCTAGGGAAAAGTCTGAACTGAGCCCAAACAGTGACCTGGACTGGCATACTCTCAGCCTCTTTCCCCTTTTCCAGCTGCCAGGGCCAAGGGAGCAGCATGACAAGGATGGTGGGACACCAGGTGACAACCAATTTTTGTGCATAAATTGCTGTTAAATATCTTAAAATCCTCATATGTTATGCACAATTTCAGAGTAGATTTCAGTGAATCATTTCTTCAACCCAGATCAATGATGGCAGATTTATATTACTAACTGTGCGTTGGTAAAATGCATTTCTTTTATACCAAGGTTATTACCGTGAGGGCTTTCTGGCAGTCCAGCACGCAGTGGACAAAGCCATCATGCGATCCCACAACAGTACTGGAGCAGACCATCTGCTGAAACAGACCAGGGTGGTTCTGTCACGCTTTCCTTACCCTAGCTTTATTTATGATGTCTTCATCTTGGCCATTCAGAACCAGCTGCCTCTTCTCTTAGTGCTCAGCTTCACTTACACATCCCTCAACATAGTGCGAGCTGTGGTGCAGGAGAAGGAACGGAAGCTCAAGGTATTGTTACGTGCCCCTGTAGGAAAGTAGCTTAAATGATTAATTCAGCCGTTAAACATATACATTACCTCTGCCTTGTTTGTCTTGTCCATTTCAGGAGTACATGAGGATGATGGGCCTCAGTAACTGGCTGCACTGGAGCGCATGGTTCCTGATGTTCTTCCTCTTCCTCTCCATTTCAGTGTTTTTTGTTACTCTGCTCCTCTGTATCCGGGTGAGTTTGTGACTAAAACAATCCCCTTTATTCTGATATAAAAATAACATGACGTCATGGTTACTGTTGTGTTTACTTACCGCATGTATGGATCCAATGAAACAATGTAAATCTAACTTAAAGCTCAGTGCTTTTAAGTGGTGGTTCAGCAAAATGACTACAAAGGTTGTGCTCTCAGTGAATCATTTAGAAACATCTAATTTCTAGGAGAAACAGAAGAAATAAAGAAGACAGATTTACCAAAATGCAAAAAAAAATAAAAAATCAAATATCTTTTTACTTCTCCATCTTAATCAGATTATTCATAGAATGATTAAAGTCTGCATTTGTTGTTTGTTTCTCTCCTTAGCACAATTGTTGTATTTTCATAGCTGTTGTTATAACCATCACCATTTTAGCCAAAGATTTAAATGTTAATTCTGTTGGAAACTTGTGTTGTTTAAGACAATATTTCTTATACTTTTTTTTTTTTTTTAAAGATTAAATATGTGTTATGGAAGCTGATAGATTTTTTGGACCTTACTACATCTCCTCAGTGCTGTTATTGAAGGCAGGTTGAATTGCAATTACTTGTTTGAAAGTGAATTCTAGTAGCAGAGGTAAGTGAGCTGATAGAAAACAGGCAGCTGCCAATCACTGACAAAAGTAAGATTAAGCAACACGATTTGTAAGCCAGATAAATAAAACCTTGCCTGCCAATATTTTCACAGTAGTGGCATTTTGAAAGCACCAAAAAAATAAAACCCATGCAAATGGACACCTCCAAACACTTCTGTGGGATGGTGTTACATCTGTAGTGTTTATGTGAAATTTTACAGTTGATTGTGAGCAGAAAGTTGCACTTGGTGACATTTTTTCTTGGGTTTTCTGTCCAGTAATTTTCTGTCTCTTTTTCGTAAGCATATTATTTGAAAATCCCTTTCATCACCTTTTAAATTATGCATTAGGCTGGACACCTCCTTGACAGTCCATGTTATTGATTTAGGTGAGTCCTAACGGTGCAGTGCTGAACTACAGTGACCCCACCCTGGTCTTTGTCTTCCTGCTGGTCTTCACTGTGGCCACCATCAACTACAGCTTCATGATCAGTGCCTTCTTCTCACGAGGTGGGTGGCTAAGTCTGTTTGTAGTGGGTAATTAAGTTTCCTTTTAACTGGCTTTCTTTGTGCTGCATGTGTGGCCAAATGATTTTTTTCCCCCAAAAAAGTACAAGTTGTACAATAGTTTGCAGTTTATCAGATTATCCCCCTTAGTTCGAACTATGATTTAACAGAAATACTGTATGTGCAATCCTTATATGCACAAATTATATATACCTTTTAATGGTTAAAGGTAATTTAGTGATTAAATTACCATTATTGTTTAAAGGTATTTAATGTAACTTAAGTGCTTTTTTTTCTAGATCACAAATGTTCTGCTTTCAGTAAATCTTAGATAACATGCATAGCAGGAGGCTTTAGTGGTCATTTTAAATCTCAGCATCTCATTGATGACCTCAAAGATAAAGCAAGCTGTGTAAACCTCTCCTTTTTCACTTCCCTGTTGTTCTGCTTTCTTTGCTCTTTCACTCAAAGACCGGAATCCATTTCGTTTAACTTTTCTCCGACAATGCAGCTAAAACTGCAGCGGGTTCAGACCAATTTTTGCTCCATTTTGCTACAACAGTCACCCACAAGTTGTTATTCAAAAAATGATAAGTATCTAGAGTACATCACCTGGAAATGTTTACAGAAGAAAGGTCTTGGAAAGCTTGAGATTAATTATTTACTCTGTTAAGACTTACATCGGTGCATTGATATGTTGTTTCAAAATGTGACCTCACTGTAGTTTTTCACCTGTGACTCATTTTTCTTATCTGCATAAGGAAGTTCACTTGGTAATCTTGACTTACATTACCTCCCTTACTCTTGTTTTTAGCTATCGCTTTAGTCTACCCTTCTTGACCTTTGCATTGTTGATAAGCTGACTCATTTAAATAATGGCAACTGTTGCTACTCTTATAAAACTTAATTTTATTTAAAGAAAACATCACAGTTTTATTTTTTGTTTAACTGGATATAATGAATTTTAAATCTTGCATAATTTGCCTGACATTAGATGACTTGTTCATGGAAAAGCAACAATGTAGAAGATGGAAAACAAATTCAACCAAATGTCTCCTTCACTGACCTCTTTTGTCATTTTTTCCCAACAAAGATTTTTTTTCTTTCCTTTGTATTTGCGGCTGTCTAGACTCGCAGACCCATAGATGAACTTTTTACGAAGAGATAATGGCATTTGGTCAATGGATGTTCCAGTTGAGCTCAGAATGTCACATTGACTGCTACAAGTGGTCTTTGATGGGTTCATGTTGTGCTCATTGGAGTTGGAAGCAGAAGCAGCTCTTAGTCTGTCATTTTTGCTTCCTCCCCCATTTTTTCCTCCCTTAATGTTTCATCTGAACCTCTGGGAAGATTCACGTTTCCAATCAAGGAAATGGCTTTTTGAAGAGCTCACAAAATCCTTTGCCTGTCAGCTATTTGCTTTCATTTATGTTGTTGAATTGTATCAGCCAGCAGAATATATCTGTAATGTTTCTTTTGCAAGGTTACTCCCATTTTTAAGATGAGTTTTCAACATTTTTTCTGATGTTTTTAGCCAACGTGGCAGCAGCAGCGGGTGGCTTCATCTACTTCCTCAGTTACCTGCCTTATTTGTTCCTGTGGCCTCGCTATGACTTACTGAGCCACGCTCAAAAAGTGTCGGCCTGCCTTATCTCCAACGTGGCCATGGCCATGGGAGCACAGCTTATAGGGATGTTTGAAGGCAAAGGTGAGGTTTGTGATCGAACTCAACCCCCGAAATGCTACAGTTTTCTTTGTTATTTCATGTATTTATTATCAATTCTGTGCTCCTCAGGTACTGGAATCCAGTGGTCAAACCTGTCTGACTCTGTGACAGTGGACGATGACTTCTCCATGGCCCAGGTTCTGTGCTTGCTGCTGTTTGACTCGGTGCTTTACGGCCTGGTGGCCTGGTACATGGAGGCTGTGTTTCCTGGAGAGTACGGAGTGCCTCTTCCATCTTACTTCTTTCTACTGGTATGCCAATCATCAAAATACCAGATGCAAAAGAAACTGCTGGGGCTTTGGGATAAGAGTGCAAATTGATATCTTAGTATTTTGTCAATTATGGTTTTAATTTGTGTTTCAAACTAAAAAAAGAAGGCCAGAAAATGTGAACTTGATGGTTGATAAAAATCCCTAAAGCTTGGTCTTCAGCACAACTTTTGTAAACTTGGACTCAAATCAATTTTCTTTTATTTAAATACACTAAACTACATGTGCTTTATCCAATTTAGGAACCGGTATGTTTACTACTGTTACCTTTAAACGTAAATCAGAAATAACCAAAGGGCTTTTAGAATATAAAATAGACAGGCTGATGAGCAGAAATATTTTCTAATTGTAATTTGCACCAGTAAAGTATCACCTGCACCAATTTTTAGACTCAACTCTCCAGGACTAATACTGTCAATAACATCAACATTTTTTAAAATGTAGCAGAAATTTAAGATAATTAAAAATTTTGCATCCCTTCTTCACATTTACAGCAACATTGTAGGTCTCCTCCAAAATCAAACTGTTATAAATATCTAAATTCCAAATGCACACTGTTGAGTCTAATATAACACAAAATATAATGAACCAAAAAAAGACTGAGGTAGAGGTATGTGGATAATGTTTCAGTTGCTGATAGATATAATTACTTCACCCACTAAAATAAACATGAAGTAGCATCAGAGTTTACATATTTCCCTTCTGACAATATTACGTTATTAATGCTAGTTGTAGCTTCAAGATAAAAAAGCAATAGGCCAAACACTGCAACAGCTTTCATGCAGGCATGTACTTGGAAAGGCTATTATTTGGTGTGGCTTCAGTGCTGGTCATTAATAGTTAACATACAAAAAGGTTCGCAAGGCAACGACTAATATGGTGCCAATGTTACTGTTAATAAGTGAGCATCCATTCACACATTGAAACACATAAGATAAGAGTGCATGAATCTGTTTGCAGACTCGCCATGGGGAGGTTTTCGTTTCTCTTCATTTTAGAGTTAGGCACTCCTTGACAGGTGTAGTTGATAAAGACTTTATACAGAGCGGCGGTTGTCATTTTGGTCTGTTTAATGGATTTTTCTTCTTCCTGACACCAGTAAGTGGGGGTGTGTAAGAGCCCAAGAGAGACATCTGCTTTCAGTGAGACAGGTTTTGATACAGAGGGATTGGAAGAGATTTAAGATGGGAGGCTCGAGCATGTCAGCCAGAAAGGGATCTTCAGGTTCAGCTGGTTAGAATAACAGGAAGCTGCAGAGTCCTTACCTGCCAAGACAAACACGGTTTATCTTTACAACTTTGCGTGATCCCAAAGTGGCGTTTCTTTACACAAACACGTGTTTTTACACAAAAATAAATTTCTGGTAATCCGTTTCCCAGCTGGTCAGGAATTCAAGGGACTGCCAGTAGGGTGTGGTTTAGATGCTGACGCACGTCTGTCAGCATCCATTGTGTGTGTGAGGATGGTGGGCAAAAAAATGAACTTTTATTCCTACTTTTAGGAAGAAACATTCTCTTCTCGTGCACATAAACATCAATCCTGCAGCTCAGCTGTGCTCCTTTGTTTCCTCTGTCTCATCCCTATTATTTGTAAGTGAAAATGTAATGTTTTCACAAGCATTGATCACAGTTCTTGCGTGTTTTGTTTTAATCTTCTGAACCGCAGCCTTCATACTGGTGCAGCAGCCCTCGCATGGCTATGGTAAACGAGAAAGAGGAAGAGGAGGATGCAGAAAAAGCTATGAAGGGAGAGTTTATAGAGGAGGAGCCAGCTGGAATAGTATCTGGAATAAAGATTAAACACCTCACTAAGGTAAGAGGATGAAGACCGACTGTCTGTTGGGTATAAAAGGCTCTGGGTGCCAATTGTGGACACGTTTTGGTAATGGTTGCACCTGTTCTGGGTATCTCCCTCTGCCAGGAGTTCAAAGTAGGGAACAAGACACGGCAGGCGGTGCGAGATCTGACGCTGAACATGTTCGAGGGGCAGATCACAGTTGTGCTGGGACACAATGGTGCTGGGAAGACCACCACGCTGTCCATGCTTACAGGTCACCAGTCACAAACATGACTGGAAGCAAACACTGACCATGCACATCAAATGAGTCACCTAACTGGGATCTGTACTGTTTCCTTCACATTGCAGGTCTGTTTCCTCCCAGCAGCGGCCGGGCCTACATAAATGGTTACGACATCTGTCAGGACATGGCTCTGATCCGACGCAGTCTGGGTCTCTGTCCTCAGCACGACGTTTTGTTTGACAACCTCACAGTGAGAGAGCATCTGCTCTTCTATGCCCAGGTATTCAACAATATAGCAGCATTCAAAGTTACTTATAACTGTAAAATGATCTTACGATTTTTTCTCACACCAAAAGGTAAACATAAAACTCTATCCGGTGGTGCCACTGTTTTCAAGAACTGCTTTCTAATTAGATGCAAGTTTAAGGTGTACAGGAGCTTAAAATGACCTCTTAGGCTGGAGGTCAAAACTTATTTATTGCCCGTTGACTTTAATATGAAAATGTGAAGCTAGTAAACAGAAATTGATTATTGTTTGTTATGTAAATGTTTATTTTATACAGCTAAAAGGCTTCCCCAAGGAGAAAATTTCAGACGAGGTGGATCGTATCATCTGCATTTTGAACCTGGAGGACAAGCGACATTCTCGCTCCAAGACCCTCTCTGGCGGCATGAAGAGGAAGCTTTCCATCGGAATCGCCCTCATTGGAGACTCCAAGGTCAGGAACTTTACCAATGTTTTAATGGTCATTCATTTACTTAATGTCCCCCTCCATCAGTGAATACCTCTTCTGCTCCTACCTCCAGGTCGTCATGCTGGATGAGCCCACGTCGGGGATGGATCCATCAGCACGACGGGCCACCTGGGATCTTCTCCAGGGAGAGAAACGAGGTCGCACCATCCTGCTCACCACTCACTTCATGGACGAGGCCGACCTGCTTGGTGACCGGATCGCCATTATGGCAGGAGGCGAGCTGCAGTGCTGCGGCTCGCCACTATTCCTGAAGAACAAATACGGTAAGAAAAAGGTGGAGGGCACTGCAGCAGGCCTTTGCCTGAAGAGATTTTTACAGGGTGTACATTTTGTTCTTTTTATATTAAAAGCAACTTCAGTCTCTCTCTTCTGTCCACTTTATACATTGAGACTTGATTTCACCTTTCCTGACCTCTAGGGAAGCTAAAATACAATGATTAGGTAGCAGTTATAAAGGCTTCAACTGCTTTGCTTAACCCTCCTGTGGTCTTAAGAGATGGGGTCAATTGGACCCCACAAGCTTTTTACCCTATGTACGATCTGGTATAGTCACTCTGCCTCCGCATAAATTTTATTTTGTTTTGTGGGGTTTTGGTAACTGACTGTCTGACTGTGACATCTGCCGCGCTCCTCCTGAGCGTCTCGCTAAAGTTAAATATGATTGTGGAAAAAAAAGAAAGAAAAGAATTGTGAACAAAAAAATGCAAAGCAAAGCCAAATAAAAAAAGTTATTTAAACAACTTATACATATGCTGCATTGACAAAAGTACATTGCACTCCTTACACGGATTTTAAGGATCTGGATCAGTGACCTAGTGGCCTTGCCAATATAATATCTTAACATTTCCAATTTTGCATTGCTTAGTAAAGGAAAAAAATATTATAAAAATAACATGCATGTTTGCATTTGTTCGCCAGGTGCTGGCTACCACATGGTGATTGTCAAAGATTCACTTTGTAATGTATCAGAGATCACTCGCCTTGTTCATATGTACGTTCCCAATGCTACAATGGAGAGCAGCGCCGGAGCCGAGCTCTCTTACATCCTGCCTAAAGAAAGCACTAGCAGGTAAGTTATGCTGCCCCCAAATCATTCATGCTATAGCTCTTGTAATCACAGTGTGGGTGGCCTTCCAGGTATTAGATTCACAAAACCCCAAATCAGTGACTAAGTCATAATTATTCTGAACTGATTTATGAGTACATTTTGTTTCACAACTAATGGAGTCATTTGGTGTGTTAGCTGTTAGCTCAGATTTGTTTCTCATTACATTTAAAATGAACAACACTGCTTTTTTATTTTTGTCTCTTTTTACATACATTTTTGTACATTGGGTCAAACAGTAGAATAATATATTATTTAACAAGAACATTATTGTGGAAATTTGAATGGTTTTAGGCTATCGCTTTTTTGACCTTGCTATATCTTGACCCCTGTTCCCATTGGCAATTGAAAGTCAGCAGGAGATGTACAGTGTAGCACATGTCTTTTGTTTGTTCATGCAGGTTTGAGCTGCTGTTTGCTGAGCTGGAAATGAACAAAGAGGAACTGGGTATTGCAAGCTATGGAGCCTCAGTGACCACCATGGAAGAAGTTTTCCTCAGGTAGGACACAAGATCTTCCTTATTTTCATCCCTCATAGGGTTACATTCTTCCATTCATTTTGTCCAAAACTTGTGTAATCATTTCTGTTTAGCATCAAAAACCCTCAGGGAGAATTTCTATTGTCTTTATTTCTTCTTTAAATTGGTCAGTATGTACCAAATTCTCAACCACACCTTTTATTTGTTGGAGCAGTGTTTACCTTCAGGTTCAAACTAAGCTAGAGCTGATGTTTACCTTCCTCCTTTGTTCATATAACTCCAGTTCCTGCTGCTCATTTATCACGTCTTTCTGCTTCCTCATGGGTTTGATTCTGTATCTGTGGCAACTAGCGTGCAGTCGCTTCCTCTGTTGTGGACTTAGCTCTGCGTGCTGCTGATACTGGCTGTTTAATGATAACTTCGCTGCTCCCAAAGCCTCATTATTTAAAAGTCCTGCTGAGAATCTGTTCATACCGAAAACATCAAATATGAACCGAGATTAGCTTTTATTTGAAAACCTTAATAAAAGATTTCATATTTAGTTTTAAAAATGCATCCAAGTGCTTTTTTACGCTTTATTGTCACTTTGCTGTGAGTAGAATGCTATAAACTACACAAAAACAGTATGTGATAATAATATCCCCCTACTTCTGGGTTTCTGAACAAACAAATGAGGCAAAACAAGATCTGAAAGGGTTTATTGATTTCTAACTTCTAGGCTAGAAAGCCTGAAGTGTTCTGAGAAAAGATTAAAACTTTGCACAGTGGGAGCTAGGTTTCTGTTTTCATGCTTTTAAAAGCAAAATATATTGATTGTCTGTCATTCCTTACTTTTCTGTGAAACATTGATGTGAATGTCTCTGGCTGGCCTGACCATCGTGCTGGTGACAGTGACATTTATTCACTGCTAAGTGCTGTGGATATGTCTTGGCCACATCCGACACGGACAGTTTCTAGTTGCAAGCCTCCCATGGGACTGACTAATTGTTCTGCTTCTTGACCAGACTGCCTACAAAAGCAGTGCAAGCATATTTCTCTGGATTCCTTGCATTCAAACAGTAAGGGGTCAGTAAAGGATGCTCTCTCATAGAGGTTGTGCAGCACTCTGTGTCCTACCGGTTTATTGAGAGAAAAACCCTCAAAACTTGCATTGTGCTTGCTTCAAGAATGTGCTTGAAGCAAGCACATTCTTGCTTCAAGGGGAAGCAAGAATGTTTAACTTTTTAAAGTCAAAATCTTATTTTCACTGGGAATTCTGTTTGAAGTCCAAAAACTTTGTTTGCAGGAAGTCTGATAAGTAGCGATTTATTTATCTATATGTTAAAGAAAACAACTTTTCTACTGTGTTTTTTTTTCTTTTTTCTTATGAAAACTAAATTTATATCCTGTGGTAAAAAAAATAATCTGTGGTCAATTTATGTCTGCAGAGTTGGAAAACTGGTGGATTCTAGTTTGGACATTCAGGCGATCCAGCTCCCAGCCCTTCAGTACCAACATGAGAGACGCTCCCATGACTGGACCACCGATGACGCCAGCAGCATCAGCGGCCTGACAGATGTCACTGACTTCACAGACAGTGGCACACTCATCTCTGATGATGGGTCAAACATTAAACTGAACACAGGGGTAAGACTGCAGAAGGTACGTGTTATATTCAGCGTATAACATCTACAGCTCTGTTTGAGTTCTGCCGGGTTTGCGTCAACAGGCCAGACTCCACCTGCAGCAGTTTTATGCCATGTTTCTGAAGAGGGCGCTGTACGGCTGGAGGAACTGGAAGGTGATGGTGGCTCAGTTCTTGGTCCCTTTGATCTTCACTGTTGTGGCCTTAGTGGTGGCGCGCACCCTCCCCAACCACCAGGACGCCCCCATGCTGAGGCTGGCTCTCAGCCACTACGGTCCCACCAGGGTCCCTGTAGCCCTGCAGCCAGGCGCGGGTTCGCTTTCTTCTTCTTTAGCAGAAATGTATACATCCCAACTCCTGGCCCAACTGGGTGAGCTCAGAAACATCACAGGTGAGACACTGAAAGAAAGAAAATGACTAACTCTCGGTATCTAGCTAACATGGTTACAAAAAATTCTTTTGAAGGGGGGTTCTTTCTTAAAAGTGGATCAAACCGCCAAAAAGTGTCACACAAGAATCTCAAAGACTCTATGTGACTCTAAGCAGCAACAGTCAGCACATAATCTGTAGGGTACATGAAGTACAGAGACTTGTGGATTCCAAAACTTTAGAAATTGCTGCAAATATGATCAGGTAGATGTAAAATGTCAGAACAAAGATCGTCAACCAGACAAGTCGACTAAATTTTACATTTTATATAACTGACTGATCACAAGGCAGCCCATAATCACTCCAGGTCAGCCAGTCTGGATTAATGTTCACAGAAAGCCCAAAAACATTAATGTTTGAATCTTGACTCTCAATTGGATTTATGTTTGAACTTTGAATGGGACATTGTCACACTTGAAATTACTTTGACTTCAGTTCTTCCTTCATAGCTCTGGATGAATATTTAGGGTTATTGTCCTGATGGAAAGTGAAGCTTGTAACAGGTTTTCTTCAAGAATTCTCTGCCAATTAGCTCTGTCCATTTTCTCCCACAGCCTGATGCTGCCACAACAATGTAAATGTGTTTTTGAAAACTTCAAACAATATGTGTAATTTATATTCACTACTTTATATTAGTCTTGCACAACAAATCTTTATGTAATGCATTAAATACACTTTAAAGAATAAAAATGGCAACAAATCCAGTTGATCCTAAGGCAGCAGAGGTGTACTTAAAATGACTCAATACTGTGTAAATGTATATCGGAATTAACCATTTAAAACCATGAAGACATCAAATCACAATCTGCTTTCTTTCTTTTTGACTGGTTAGATTTCACTAATTACGTCCTGACCAATGCGAAAGCAGAAGGCGGGGTCTTTAACGAGCGCTGCGTGGTGGGCGCTGCCTTCCTTGGCAGGAGTAACCACTATTCAGAAGCAACAGCCTACTTCAACAACCAGGGCTACCACACACCTGCCACGGCCCTCATGATGGTGGACAATGCTCTTTTCAAACTCCTAGCTGGGCCCAACGCGTCAATCCTGACAGGCAATTACCCCATGCCCAGAAACCTGTCTGAGACTGCGAGGAGCCAGCTCACAGAGTGAGTACAGAACAGGATGCCCCGGATTAAAAGAAACAGAAGCATGAAAAATTCATGAATAACATTTGCTTTTTGTTATTTCTGTCCTCTGTAGTAGTAAGACTGGATTTGCCATTGCCATCAACCTGATGTACGGCATGGCCTCACTGTCTAGCACTTTCGCCCTGCTGCTTGTAACCGAGTCTGCTATCAAGTCGAAGCACGTCCAGCAGGTCAGCGGCGTCTACCTGTCCAACTTCTGGTTCTCTGCCCTGCTGTGGGACCTGGTCAACTTCCTGCTGCCGTGCCTTCTCATGCTGGTCAGTGGGAAATCCAACCTCTGTTCACAGAAGAAATACCTTGAGAATAATTATCTTGCTGTGGTTTGGATTGTTTTTGGCTACCATAAGAAGAGATTTTGTGTGTTTTCGTGTTTCGTCCCAGATTGTATTCCAAGCGTTTGGAGTCGAGGCTTTTGTGGCGGATCACCACCTCATCGATGTTCTCCTGATACTCATCTTGTACGGCTGGGCCATCGTGCCTCTGATGTATCTGCTCAGCTTCTTCTTCTCCACTGCTGCCACCGCCTACACGCGCCTGACTATCTTCAATATGATTTCCGGCACGGCAACGTTTCTGACCGTTACCATCATGACCATCCCAGGTGAGAAATGGACACAAAAGTCAAAAAAGCAGGCTGTTTTTGACTGAGAAATTCAGACTGAACCCTGAATGATTTCATTTTTGTGTGAAGAAAACTATCATTAAATATAAAGTAAACTTAAACAAGCAATAACTGACAAAAATAAGCTTTTTTTTTCAGAAATGCACAAAATCTATTACTGAACTTTGTGAAGCATTTTCTTTCCACCTATTTTGTGTTGATGCATCACTTAAATGCCTAATAGAATAAACTGAAATTAGTGGTTTTATTAAGACAAAATAAACAGTTTGAAGACATAAATACTTCAGGAAATAAGTACCCTGTAGTAAAACTGCACAAATTAACTTGCCTCTTCTTGTCTCTGTTACCAAATACAATGATCTTTATTATTGTGTGGGAAGGCATTGAGGGCTAATGTTCACAGAGTTGGCGCTTGGTTAGTTAAAGTGGGATGTGTGAAGCTTCTTGTTGGTAAGAAAGGTAAGAAACTGCAGGTGTGATTTCAACTGTATGAGAGAAGGTGTTTGTGAAAAATCCTTGAGATTATCTTTGGGTAAATAGTTAAAAGCAATAATGACAATCATGCAGAGCCCAATAAAGTGTCCATCATTACTGTTTATAGTTGTTCTTCCTTATTTCTTGCAGAGTTAAACCTGGTGCACCTGTCTCACTTATTGGATAAGGTGTTCCTGATCTTCCCTAACTACTGCCTGGGCATGTCATTCAGCCAGTTCTACCAGAACTATGAATTCATAAAGTTTTGCACCTCCAGCGAAATCAGCGAAGTCATTTGCAAAGTCTTAAGTAAGTTCTACTTCAACAGAGCTGAAGTTATTGAAAAAGGTTATGAAAATCAGGAATTTGACTGAGTGTTGCTATGTTTTTGCAGATATCACATACCAGCCAAACTACTTCTCCATGTCAGAGCCTGGTGTAGGTCGCTTCCTGGTGGCCCTCTTGGTGCAGGGCGTCGTCTTCAACGCTCTGCTGTTTGTCATCGAGCTGCAGTGTGTCCGCACCGTCTGCAGGCTCTTCACCTCTCTGGGCAGAAAACGCAAACAGGTGGAGGCACCAATAATACTTCAGTATTTAGTTTGTGCAGCTAAATACTGCACAAACTGCACAAACTACGGCAGTTTGTGCAGTATTTAGAAACTGCACAAACTACAATGAATATTTTCTTCTTTCATTTGTGAATCACAAGGAAAAGAAAGGATGACATGTCTGCCTGTTTTAATCCATAGTGGGAGTTAAAAAAAGTAGCTTAAGTTGAAAAGTAATTCAACACCTTCAAGTTAAGATTATTAAATATCTTATGCATTTTTTTAATGGAATTTTTTTTTAATTTATTTTTTTACTTTTCTAAGTATTATTGGTATTAAATGTAAGAAAATGTGATTTAAGACATATTTTGATCTAACATATTTGCTTGGACCTCAGGTGACTCTCTTGGATGAGGCGGCGTTCCTTCCAGAGGACCGGGATGTGGCTGAAGAGAGGAAGCGGGTCCTGGAGTGCCAGCCGGTGGTGGAGTCCATGGTCGGCAGCCCTCTCATACTGCATGAGCTCAGTAAGGTGAGTTGCACGGTTGCCTCAGTGTAAATGTGTGTGCCGCGTCGAGATGTAAAAAATGTGACAGGTAATCACGTCGCTCTGTCCTGCTCAGGTTTACAGCAGTGGGGAGAACCTCTTGGCTGTGGACAGGCTGTCTCTCGCGGTGGGGAAGGGTGAGTGTTTCGGCCTCCTGGGCTTCAACGGAGCAGGAAAGACCACGACGTTTAAGATGCTGACCGGTGACGAGAGCGTCACATCTGGAGACGCCTACATAGACGGCTACAGCATCCTGAGGGACATTAAGAAGGTGAGTCAGAGAAAGGGACACTATTTCAGTAAAAGACAGATTAGATGGTGCCGAAATCTGACACAAATTTTTGTCTCGCTGTCGCAGGTGCAGCAGCGCATTGGTTACTGTCCTCAGTTTGATGCCGTGCTGGATCACATGACGGGAAGAGAGACGCTGAGCATGTACGCCAGACTCAGAGGAATCCCAGAGAAGTACGTAGCTGGATGTGTGGAGAACGTCCTGAGGTCACTGCTGCTGGAGCCTCATGCTGATAAACTGATCCGCAGCTACAGGTGAGTGGAGCTCTGTCTTGTACAGATGAAACAGTTGTTACATAAAGTGTTAACTCAGATATCTGAATTCATGCAGCGGCGGTAATAAGAGGAAGCTGAGTGCAGGTATAGCTCTGATTGGTGGGCCTCCAGTCATCTTCCTGGATGAGCCTTCCACAGGGATGGACCCTGTCGCTCGGAGACTGCTGTGGGATGCCGTCACTCGCACCCGGGAGTCTGGGAAGGCCATAATAATCACCTCCCATAGGTGAACTCTTTATTAACTCTTACTTGTTTGCTAAAATTGAGCAAAAGAGAATTATTAAAAGAGATAGAATGTATAATTTGAGAGGGTAAGAGACAAAAAACAACAGAAGTCAGAACTAAACAAATGGAATGTTGTATCTCTGTTTATGGAACAAATCTTTGGAACAATCTGTCTAAAGAAACGAAAGAGAGTAGATTCATTTTTACTTTTAAGAAGATAATAACATATACTAATATAAATAATAAAAATATGTATTGTCCACATTTTGGTCAATGTAAATGGATGTGTTCTCACATCAGCATGGAGGAGTGTGAGGCCCTCTGCACCAGGCTGGCAGTGATGGTAAACGGTCAGTTCAAGTGCCTCGGGAGTCCCCAACACCTGAAGAGCAAGTTTGGCAGTGGCTACACCCTGCTGGCTAAAGTCCACAAGGAGGATGATCTGGAGGACGGCGACCTGCAGCTTTTTAAAGACTTTATTGAAAGCACCTTCCCAGGTCAGAGGCATCAGGGTAAAAGTGGAGTTGAGACCAAAACTGTGCAAGCAAACCAAATCTTACTTTGGACTTTCTCCCACAAACAGGAAGTCAACTCAAAGATGAGCACCAGGGAATGGTTCACTACCATCTGACAGATAAAGCACTAACCTGGGCACAGGTACAGTCGCCATGTTTATGTCTAACTACTGCTAGTTCAGCTGTATGTCACAGAAAGTACCTGCCTCTCATTTAGATTTGACGCATGGGCTGTGTTAGAGCTCCCTCTAGTGGAGTTAAATAAGGATTCTAGAAACTAAGTTAAGTTCTACAAAATGTTTGATGTGAAAACTTACTTCTCTTTTTCCTAATAAAGGAACAAAACCAAACATTCACATGACAAAGAACCTTTACAGAACTGATTGATCAAAAACAATACATTTTAGAAAATAACATGAAAGAAACGTGGCAAAAAAAAACTGAAAAAAATATTCCTGAAAACAGTGACATGAAAACCTTGAAATAGAATAGAATTCAACTTTATTGTCATTGCACTGTCACAAGTACAAGCAACGAAATGCGATTTGCATCTATCCAGAAGTGCTATGCGTGATATAGAAGTTTATTTGCAGGTGAACCAAGTAGCAATAATGGCGTGGAGCTAAAACAGTCCGTGGTGTGTGTGTGTGTGTGTGTGTGTGTGTGTG
>CAEGAG010080790.1:0-11086 GCA_903067065.1 Brachyrhaphis terrabensis | reverse complement strand
ACGGAGAACCGGTCAGTAGTCAGCCCTGAGGAGTTGTGAGGGTTAGGGCGGGGCTGGCTATTGCGCAATAACAAACAATATGCTTTAATTTAAATTCCTAAGTCATTGGAGCTCTGGTTATATGTTTTGTCATGCTGGATTTGGGCTACATTTAGCTACATTCATCTTCACATCAACTCTGAACAGATTTCCTGACCCTGACAAAGAAAGGTATCCCCAAAGCATGATACTGCCACCACTTTTCATGGTTTTCATGGTTGGGATTGATAGTTTTCTGCCAAATTGTTCAATTTTAAGCTCATCTGATGAGATCTCTGTTGCATATGATGTTGCATTTGAAGGATTTTTTTTGCTTTGGGTTTTATTTAAGGGTTTCAGAGTGAAGATCTACCTCAGCTCCCAGAGTTTTTATTTGTTAATACATTTTGAACCCATGTATTATCTTTCTTCACAATAATGCATTTTAGTTTTATAATATTGAAGCCTCTGGTTGAAGGCTTCCGACAAAACAAAGAAAATACTAAGGGATGTGAATACTTTTGTAAGGTATTGTATGTTATTGCATTTTGCTGAATGAAAGACTTATTCATTAATCCAGTTATCTAAATATTCCATAGTTAGATTTACAAATCGTGTTTCTCTTATTGGATTCATCTTTTGCTCAACATTGAGAGTCATTATGCAGAGATATTGGGTTTTATTAAAGGGTCAGGGAGCAGATCTGAGCTCTCTAAAGATTAACACCACTGACTGTCTGCCTTCTGCCTCATGTCATCAATTACACTCACTCAAAGTAAGATTTGACCCTGGGGGTGTGGTGTGTCTGCATCTCAGCCCTGAGCACCATATGGACCCAGGATTTCATGTTATCACGCCATTTTGCAAGGATTATCTGCAGGCTTGGAAATGCATTGCTGTGGTTAATGCAGGGAAACTATTAATGGCAAGATTCAATGGAGAAAATATAAGCAAATCCAAAGAATGTGGATTGTTACATTTTCTAACGTAATACTTTATTCCAGACTTACATTAATTCTGGAAGATATGCGAAGACCAAAAAAATCTGTTTGCTGTAAATATTGGAAATTAAAAGGATTGTATGTAGTTTTTACATATCAGTTGTTGTTAGTATCTTTTTTAGGTTAGAATTAGGGCTGTTGTAAACAAATATTTTAGTAATTGAGTAATCTATCGATTATTCTTACGATTAATCGAGTAATCAGATAAAAAATTTATAAAATAAAATATTGGTAAACCTGGCACAACACCGGTGTTACTATAAGATATCAATATCAGTCAAATTTTTCATATTTGAGCATCCCTAACAAGAGGAAATAGACCAGGGGACAGATGAATGTAAGTCCCGGGGGGAAAGACGACCCGTAATAAAATCCCGACGGGCCGAACGTGAAAATTGGACGTTATGCCGCTAACACTTAGCTTTCGCCAACAACTCAGAGGCGGAAGTGAGAGCTCCGCGCAACACAAATAATGTTCCGGCTGGAACACAGTGTGTTAAATAATAAAACATAAATTAACAAAGATTTGAGGTAGGTAAATTTTCCTCGATGAATTGTAATAATCGAGGTACTCGAATCATTCGCGGAATCGTTTCAGCCCTAGTTAGAATGTCTTGATAGGGATATGGGAACCGATTGGTTAACCATAAAAAGAAGGAGAAAAAAGACAAATATTTTAAAAGAACTTAAAATAATTCGGCAACACTTTATTTGAAGACTGACTTATGTCAGTCTTATGTCAGGGCATAAGACTGACATAATATTTTCATAAACGTAATATAACACATGAAAATGAAGGAGTCCTCATGAATGGTTATGGCTGTTGTCATGAATTATCATTTGGTAAATAACAATACCTTTAATGCGAAGTTAACACTTTTAATGGACGTTTAATGTAAGTTTTAGTGCAACTTTGCATTAAAAGTGTCATTATTTACCAAATGACACTTCATGACAACAGTCGTAAACATTTGTGTAAACATTTTTTATATTTATCTTTCTTTATTTTTGGAAGGGACAATGCAGAAAACAATACATGTATGACATGGTCTATTATGGAAATATCCTAGATTAATTTAAATAAGTACATTTTCATTAGCAGTTTCTTGTATAAAATACAAACTAAGAATACAAATGAAAAGGATTCACACAAGAGAGAAGTTAAAGCCTGACATTTTATTGTTTGAAAAGCACATAAATCACTTTCTGTTCTGGAATGAGTTCCCCAAATTAAAGGTAAACTGAAAGCAAACAACGTCAAAAAAACCAAATATACTTTAAAATTTGAATAATCCTTTCTAGTTTTCCTTTCTCCTTTTCTTCAGACTTTTGCTTTTGTCCTGATCAGGAGTTTTTTGTCCGATGCATTTAGAAAAAGATGTTTTCTGATACCGAGTCCCAATCTGATGCTGTAGAAAGAATTCTTGCTGGACAAGATATGCTATGCAACTCCATATATGTCTGATAAAATATCTTGATTCATCTGTATTGGCTTGTTTGTTTCTAAAAATATCTGGGGTCTAATACAGTCAGATGTTTACAGTCTTCTACTGCAAATATTATTGTAAAGGATGATTGTGACAGAAAATCAAGATTTATGTTATTTAAAAAAAAATTATATGTATTTTGCAAGCTGTGTGTACAAAAACAGGACTTAAAAAAAAATAACATCCTTGCGCCTTTAGTTTGAGAAGCAGCAAGACTCACTGACTTCCAGTATAAATCCAGCTGACTTAAAATCAGAGAAGGTAAAAAAAATAAATAAATAAGAACAAGGTTAACTTTAGTAACTGACCTTTTAAAAGGTGAGAATATATAGTGGGCCAGTTTTCAAATCCAAGGTAGTCGATAATAGCAACTCCTACAAAGACTATGGGGTCAGTCTCTTGTGAAAGTACACTTCATATACACTTTGTGACTTCACCCTAAGCTTGTGTTTCCTCCCTGGATGCTTTCAGACGTGCAGGAATTCAATTGTCTATTTCTTTTGTTTAACTTACAGATATAGCAGAAAGCGAGGAGGCTTTTGTGTTGGATTGCAGGCGGCCGCTGTTTACTTCTGGATCCCTCACGCTTAGGCAGGCCATCTGGTCCATGTGTGGGGATTGTGACTGCCACCGCAATTTACCATACGAAGAAGTAGTTGCAACTTGTTCGAACTCTTTCATTTTGTTTAGAAAAATATCAATTAATTTCAAGGTAACTTAAACTGAAACTAAATATGTTTCGTATTCAATCGAGCGTTAAATCATCTAGAGATATTATCAAACACAAGATTTCTTCGTGCTTGGAAAGAAATTGCAAATTATGATTTGGAATTTCCTTCCAAATTAAGCAGGAGATTTTGTTTTAAAAAATGTCTAGTCCTTCTAGCCTGAGGATGAGGACACAGATCCTTCATTTAGCAATATGGTTCCTCTGAAAGAGCAGTAACCCAACAGTCGGCATCCAAGCAGCGTTAAATTATTTACCAAAAAAACCCCGCTGTCTGGTTGTGATATACATGCAAGCTGAACACAGTGTTCATCTGTCATCAGGCTAGCAAGATGACAGAATAACTTGCAACACTGCAAGAAGCATTTAGTGTCCACATATTTCAGTGAAGCATTTTAAGAAGGAAAACTTTGGCATTTTGCAGATTAAAGTGAACTCAAGTCAGAGACTGGGGAATCACATCGGATGCTGCTTTGACTTAATCCCATCTTTGCACACAGTCAGATTCTTGCAAAGTGAGTAAGAGCAAAAACTGAAATAAAAGTAGACAACTCCAGGAGTGCAATTAGGAGCCCAATCAATACTTTGATTGCAAGCATTAGTAATCCCAAGTATTATGCCGTACAGGTGTAATCAACAAATCAAAATATTAAAAATGTGTAGATTTAGTTTTTTTTTTCAATCTGCACTGATCTCATCTTAAACAAAATGAGAGATGCAATTTTGGTCAAACTCCAATATCCTGTTTTCATTTATTAATTTATAGTTATTTATTATCCAAGAAAAGAGGCTCTGTAGAGAGCAGTTGTTGTTAATCAAGGCTTTACTATTATAAAGAATGACAAATATTACACAGTTTACATTTTAAACTTTTTAGCATCTCATCAATATTAAAATAGCAGTTTCTGTGTGTATTTTGCTTAAGAATGTAGATCCTCATCCTGTTTCTAAGATATTTAAACATTGGTAAAGATTTGCATATCAGGCATGCTCCTGGACAGAACTTGAAGTCTTGCTTTCTCTCTCTTTGTGTTTCTCTCCAATACATCCTAATTTCAGAGCAGTCATAAAAGATTCATATTCTTGGTAAATAGTTATTTTCATGTGTGCATCCTTTGACTTCAATGATAATGAAAAGGACCGAGTCCTCTTTCTTCAGCAACAGCTTCCACACCGAAGAGCATGATTCGCTGATTGAAATGAGATTTTGACTTTCTGGCCAGCTGTTCACTATTCAGGGTCATTTAAGCTAAACATTAATTTAATCAGTTTCTGATCACTAGATGATTTCTCTCTGCACCTCTAAGCAAAAGTTTGCTTTTTAGAGTATGTGTTTGGTTTGTAGTGGGACCTTGCGTACACAGAGATGACCCAATATGAGTTAAAATAAACTTATTAATAAGGATTTGTAAAGCATATAATTGAATAGGTCTGATTCCTGTTCAAGCTAGGATGAATTAGTATGCATGACATCAAACCAGAAATCTTTGACTTCCCATCAAGTTTAATTCTTGTTTTGACACCACATACTGTATGATCTTTCTGCTCCTCTCCACTTTGATTTTGACCTGCGTTTTTGTTTAAATGAGACAGAAGAGTGTTTTGATTAGAAAAAACATAGATTGGGAATCCCGAATTTTCTGTGAAAGAGGTATTAATGTATAACTTCCCTGAATAGCCTTTTTCGCAGAAGCGTTGGTGTTGTCACCACAGTAACCAGGTCAGTGAAATGGAAGCTTGCTGCTTCCTGTGGGGTTGTCATGTAATTTTAACACATTAGAGGCCTTCTCCTAAACCAGAGACCTGGTGTTTATTTTGCATATTTATGTAAAGCTGGGCTGCAGCCTGAATCAAATTGTAAGTTGGGTCATTTGCTTGGGAGAAAATTAGATACCGGAGTTAAAGTTTTGTTTGTGTATTACGATAAAGTGTCATTTAACTTTGACATTTGACTCTCAGTACATTTTCTCTGTCTTAATCTAGATTTGCATATGTTTTCCTTTGTCAATTTGCAATAAAAGGTTATGTAGCTGCCATTAAAGAGATACTAAACTCAACACTCAAGATAAAAAGGTCAGGAATGCATATTGCTGAATGTAAAAGTGTAGAAAAAAATGAGTTGCCACCTTACAGACTGCTTTGCTTCTTACTTAACTGTTTCATCAAACTAATTTTAAAACAAGAGATACCCTGAGTGAAAACAAAATGCTTTTTGTGTTATTTATTTAAGTGAAACATTTATTGCTACTAATCTGGCCCAAGATGATGAATACTGTCTCGTGAACTTAAAAAGCCCAGCGGTGTTTACAAATTGAGCTGAAAATGGCAACTCCGCTCTTTGTAGTGCATTGACCTACATTCACTGTGTGATGGACAAAGATGGGATGCATGGAGTTTGTGTTTTCACAGAGCCAAAACAATTGCTTCATCATGCTGAAGCTTTTAGTTTCTACTGAAATGTCTTTGAATTTGAAGTTTTAGCATGTTATTCACAGTATTTCAAGTGATTGCTGGTTTCCACAAGCCATTAAAAGAGTTTTATTCAGAAATGTTAGATGATTTTTGGTGAAACTAGAAACAGAACAAACTAGTTCTATGCAAGCAGTGGCATCAGTTTGGCACTGAAACCATTTTGGTAGGAAACCTTTAGATCTTGGGTCTGCGACTCTAGAACCTGAAGAAAATGAATGACTGACCAGCCTTTGCAAATGTTACTGCTGTACGGAGGTAATTCTGCTTTTTGATTTAGATGTTAGATGCTCTCATTTTGTATAGATATTATCAAACTAATAGTTTCATGAGATTGACATTGAACCAATTGTATTTGGAAAGGTATTTCTTTTACCTGGATTTGTTGTTTTGTAATATGATGTAATGTCATATTATTTATTTGTATACTATTTGTTTTCAGTTTATTCTTAAAAATATCAGAATTTGCAAATAGTATAATAGTTTTATCTGGTCGATGACATCATTTCTAAGAATTAAATAATTTCTCTAGTGGTTACTTTTTACTTTTACTTGAGTAAAAAAAATGTTGAAGTACTGCTACTCTGAGATGAGAAATTTTTGGATATTCCTCTGATTGGGAGAAGGGGCTGGGAAGCTCATAAAACAAACTGCAGACCCCTTTATGTTTTTAACTTTAAAAATTTATCAGAATATTACATTTTTTCAAAGACTATATGCCAAATCTTTCTAATAAATCAGCTAAGGAGATAAAATACAAAATTTTTTGTGATTTCCAGCAGTTCATTTAAAACCTATGCATCACTCTTTGGTTCAGAAATGCTGTTCTTCCCTTTGTTTTTATATTTTTGATCACTTCTGCACCTCGTGTGCATCTTTACAGCTAAATAGAGGACAACTACGACCTGATGCCAAAATAGGTGCAAGTTACTTGCATCTGTTGGGTTTAATAGGTGTTCATATATTTAGCAAGCAGCATGTGCAAAATGTTGCAAGAAAAATAGAGGAGATTGCCCACAAGTAGGCTCTTCATGGTCCAGGATGCAAGCGTAAAGAGGTGTTGGTGTAAAAACTTTCTGTTCCAAGTTATGACTTTGGCAATATCATACAGAAACATTTATTTTCAGAAATGTACATTTTCACAGTCAGGAGGTGTTTTGGTGTCCTTTGTTAATCTCAGAAGTGTAAATCCTCCCAAACTAAGAAGATTCAGTATCTGGTGCCCTCGCACTGAAAGAGATTTGCATAACAATGCGATCACATGTTCACTCCGTTAAAATGTATCGAGGGAATTAACGCTTATCACAGCTGTCCTCATTTTTATACTTCAGTTAGCTGTCTATATATTATTCATTGTGGGTTTGTTAGCATCCACAGTCATTGCGTAAAGTGGAGCTTGAATTTAAGTACCACTCTAAGTAGCATGGACAGAAGAGAATACACACACTGAGAGCAGAGTTTATCACAAGACCGGATAAATCTCCTCACATTAGATTTAAGGGAAATAAAATGCCTCCAAGACAAAAGCAGGAAAAACTAATGTGGCCAATTAATTGATTATTGAAAAACAGAGAAACAGTAGTGATGAGTTTTTTTTGTTTTGCTGGACGTAAAGATGTTTGATGGAAAATGAGTTTAGCAAAACCTGCACAGAACTGACTTTAAAAAATGTTTTTTCTCTGGTGGCTTTGCGGCGGTGTAGAGGTTACCACTTCTGCACAATTTCTTCGACAACTCAGCGCGTCACTCAGCTGGCAGGTCACCCTGAGCTGTCTTGTTGTAAATTTCAGTTGCACAAGCAGTGAAACAACAAGACCCGACTATTGTGGCCTCCAACCACGACCTACTGAGGTTAAAAATCCTTGCTTGTATTTCCAGTCAGGGTGCCTTCATTGTGAGCTCCAGTGTTGCATAATTCACAGCAGGGTGGGAGCCAGGCAGTTCTTGAAGACTTCTATGCAAAGCGACAGAAACATGCTCCCGAGGCTTAAACAAGGCTAGAAGGCAACTCCTTAAGGAAGATTTGAGTCTCAGTTCTTTCCAAAGTGACAGATCAACAGCACTGTAGGTCCTAAAGGAAGAAATCTAAATTAACTTTGAATATTTCCATAGTTTACTTTGCTTTCTGATGCATGGCTAAAGAAGCTGCTAATGACTGAGCTAATATTAGCCTCAGATTCACCACCTGCGTAGAGAACATCTGCCCGTCATCAGAAGGCAATCACTCTATTCATCCGTTGGGTGCAAATTAATTTCCTGTGGAATATTACCAGGTTATCCAAAGGTCATACAGGCCTCTGCATAGCACAGAAACTAAACAAAAATAAATAAATGTTTTTTTGCTCTTATTTTCGGCCTTGAAGGTCTTGGTACTTAAGGGATTACTTTAGTTAGTGCTATAATCTTTGAATTTGTTGAGCCACAAGATGTCTGAAGCAACCCCAGCTGTCTCCAGGCATCAGGTGAGTTACTTCCTAGAGCATGAATTTTTAGACTTTATCTTCAGTGGTCCAAATCTGCTTTCCAGATTTGGCCAAATGTCCAGGTCAAATAGTGAAAAGCAAGTTTCTTCTTTTAAATCTGCTTGCAACTTACAAGCAAAATAAATGGCATTTTATACCTACAACTTTTTGTTAAGTGAAATTAATACTTTATATAATCTTCTTTTAAAAATTTAGCTTGAACTTGTCATGAATGACGGTTCTCATGGATCCAAACGCAGAGA
Organism: Brachyrhaphis terrabensis; assembly: GCA_903067065.1. Classification (NCBI taxonomy): domain Eukaryota; kingdom Metazoa; phylum Chordata; class Actinopteri; order Cyprinodontiformes; family Poeciliidae; genus Brachyrhaphis; species Brachyrhaphis terrabensis. The sequence continues at coordinate 2,659 of CAEGAG010080790.1, read as the reverse complement.
GGAGGTCAGGAAGAGCATGATGAAAATATATGTTATTAGAGATCTAAACAAAGGAAGTACCACCTCTTATTCAACCAATGGCCTTAGAAAATGAAACAAATTGACAAATGATGGCAGAACACCTTTGTGACAAATATCTCTGCAAAATGTATCCTTCTGTAAATAAAACAAGATTTCTCAATAGAAAAATGTTTTAATGTTTTTGTAAAGCTCTTTAAATCGGCTATGTCTTGTGAGAAGTCAAATCATCCTTTTGGTAAAATAGAAATTCCTTATTTAAGATCTTAAAATTCACATTTTATGTCAGTGTAAAAAACATACACTACAAAGAAGTGTATGTTTTTTGTTTTTCAGTAAGTTATAATATTATTGTGATGGTGTCCTTACTGGCATCAGGAAATTGCAGTTCTTCTAAAACGCTGCTTCCAGAGTCCTGACCACCACCAAGAAAATCTGTCCCATCACAGCAGTTTCTAATTTTATCAAAGGAAACATTTCAAAATGTTGCCATTAGCCTAAAAAGCACCAGGTGGCTTAAATACAGGTTTGAATTGCTTGTCATGTGTGAACCATGTAGACTCATCCGGTCTTCATGGACTTACCCAGTTCCCAGGATCAGAAGTAAAATTAAGTAGGAAGCATTTAGCTTTCTTGCTCCTCAGCTCTGGAACAAACCTGAGATACACAGGAGCTATTGGTTCCTTTAAATTGAGACTGAAAACATTTTTGTTCACTACAGCTTTTGAGCCAAGTGTCTGATTAAATTCACATTTTAGCATTTGATTATTTTTATGCAATTTCTTTTCTGTCATATTCCTTGGGGCTCCGTCTTTGCTTTTTTTTTTATCTTAGTTAGTTTGCCATTTACTCTGTTTCTCCCCAGCTGGTTGTCATCTCCTCATTAGTCTCTCTTCCCCAGCTGCAATCAGTTACTTGTAATTAGTTCCTTTGTCAGCTCCAATCCCTCCTCTGTATATTTACCTCCCAGACTCATTACTCTGCATGTTCCTAGTACTATTCTAACAATACTTGAGCTAAAACTTGCATAACTTTCTTGTGCTTGAAAAGGAGGAATTCCTGACTTTGCAAAAACTACTGCAAAAAGCCTTAAGCAAGCGAGCATTTTGCTTTCCTGAAAGTGATAATTATCATAAACTAGCGCTCAGTGCGACCGCAAATGAACAACAATTTAAATCTTTGCAAACATGTACTACATGCGTTGAAATGAATATTTCGTACTTCTATCCACTTTGTGTCCTTTGCCTGCTGCACATTTTTATAGTTCCTGTCCTTCAGTGGTTGCTGCTATTATAGCACCAATTATGATGGTTTTCTTTGTCGAAGATGCTTTATTGTTTGCCTCTGTGTCCCAAAGGTGGGATAGAAAGAGATGCTGAGGGGAGAGCTGGGAGGCTTTCAGCAGCATGCACAGTGGAAGCTGGATGATTGTTTCCGCATGCATACGCTTGGTCACTGCGCTGTGTAGAGTCTCATTAGTATGGATGTCAGCGCCTCTCCTTCAGCTGAACCTGCCATACCACTGTAGTAGTAAAGCTGCCTGCCTGCCGCATTGTCCCTGTACAGATGATGTGAGCTCTTCTTCGTCCAATCTCATCATCACATCACAGGAGATGTTTGCTACGGCATGTGCAGCAGGTAAAATTACGCTTCATGATGCACTTTCATGTGTCTGTAAGTAAAAAGACAGATAAAAAGGCTCTGCTTCAAACTGTTTGGTCTCAGCTTTTATGTAGATGTTACTTTGGAGCCTGTGTTTTCTATGTTACTGCAGCTTGAGCATTACTCCAAGGCTGTGGGCCGCTCTGAAAGGAGCTGCTTTCACTAACAAGCTGGTTCTTCCCAGCAGAATGGAAACTAGCCAAGCATGGCTCAGCTAACATGAAAAGAAATTTCCTTGTACAGCGTCCTGCAAGATTACTCAGACAGCTCGAAAGTTTTCACATAATGTCATGCTAAAGCTTTAAAAAGTTCCTTTATTGCGGTTCATGTGTTAGAACAGCACAAAGAAAAGTTGAAGGTTTTTATAAATGGAAAATTTATTGGCATTTATAATCCTCCCATTTGAGTCAATTCTTTATATAACCAAATTTTACTGCACTTGCAGCTGCACACATTTTGAAGTTTACCCTGCCAGCCTAGCATACATATACAGAGATTTTTGCTATTATTTTTCTTTTTGCAAAACAGTTTAAGCTTTATCAGGTTGGAGGGAAGTTTTTTCTGAAAATCAATTTTTTAACTCTTGACACATATTCCAAATTTGATCCTTTCTAGAACATTCTTGAGTATTTGAGATCTAAACCATTCCTCTAGGAGAAAGGCTGTTAAATGAGGCAGAGGCTCAGCTTGGAGACCATGGCTCCCAGGAGGAGACCTGACAGTCATGTTTTTGGACTGTGGGAGGAAACCGGAGTACCCGGAGGAAACCCACGCATGCACAGGGAGAAACATACAAACTCCGTGCAGAAAGACCCCGAGCTGGGAATTGAACCCGCGACCTTCTTACTGCAAGGCAACAGTGCTACCGACTGCGCCACTGTGCAGCCCGGTCATGTGACCCATTTTCATCATCATCATCATCATCATCATCATCATCATCATCATCATCATCATCATCATCATCATCATCATCATCATC
>CAEGAG010080671.1:0-46925 GCA_903067065.1 Brachyrhaphis terrabensis | reverse complement strand
TGTGTATTAATGTGTGTGTGTGTTTAAGGAGTGGATTTATTCCAGACAGCTGTCCTGAGCCAATACACTTTGTATGCAAAGCATTTTTCACTGTCACTCAGGGTGGCGGGCGAGGGGTCGTCGTCATGACGGCTGAAGGTGAACGGTTTGTTCATCATTCTGGGATGTGACGGCGCTCATCTGGTTTGGTGGGAGTGGGTTTGATCTCAGCTTGTAGGGGAACACACACACACACACACCCACACACACAAATGTTTGCATGGCTATTTTGGGGACTTTCCATTGACTTCCATTCATTTCTACAGCCTATACCTTACCCCTATCCTAACCCTATCCCTCACATACCTAACCCTAACTCTAACCAAAACTCAATTCAGACCTTAGTCCTAAATCTAACCCCTGACCCAAAAACAGCGTTTCCCTTTGTGGGGACCAGGCTTAATCAGAAATTAAGTCAAAATCTAAAAAATGTCCGATAAACATCATGTTTTCATTTCTTAAACTGTCAACAAAACAGCTGACAGAAATAGCTCCGTTGGTTTGTTTGGTATTTATCATAATTTTTTAAAAGATATTTAGGATAGTTTTGGAGCTGAATGAAACGGCAGTGACTTAAACCGGTTTATCGTTCCGTAATAATCAGGATCAATAACTGTAATGGAGACTCACTCAGCACAAAGCTGCACTGCAACACAGATCTGCATCCCATGAATGTATCCTTCCTTTTCCCCACGCTTTGTGTGCACAACCATAATTACATACAATGAGTCTCTTCTCTCTTCTGCTGAGTGTGAGGCTGAACAGCAGTTCTTTTTTCTCGTTGTCTTCCCCGCCCTGAGTGGATTTTAACTCTCTAATAGCACATACTGTACATTCCCTGCATCCGCCGCCTCCGTGGTCGGGGATGGGTGTGGCTGCAGGGAGCTCAGCCAGGGTGGCAACAGTAAAGGATGGCACACACGCTGACGGGCGCGCACGAGTCTGAGAGTAAGAGCTGCTGAGGCGAACTGCAGGAGGGCTGAACGCCGATGAAATATTTAATCGCTTTTATTATTCAGTAACTGCCTGAGAGAACAAGGGGGAGGTGGTGGGTGAGGGAGGTTGTGTGCCCAACTCCGGATGCTTCTCTGACATCTCTGTCTCTGATGTGAGTCGGACAGATTCATCCTGTCCGACTCAAACAAAGGAAGAGGAGGAAAAAACAGAGGGATGGGTAGATAGAAGAGAATGCAACAGAATGGATGGGAAGGATGAGAGAGAGAGAAAAGAGGAGGAAATCAGACTATCTCACCATCCCGGGAAAAGAGGAGGGTTACCATGGCAACTGCAGCCGAGCGCCACGTGATGCAGAGGAGGGAGGGGGAGACGGAGCAGAAGGGTGGGGCGTCTCGCTCCGCCGGCAGAGGAGGAGGAGAAAAAGGAGGAGAGCGGGAGAGAGGGGACGGGTGTGAAAAAAATAAATGGTTTCCAGAACAAGCAGAAGAACCAAAGAGTCAAAAAACAGATCACAAAGGAGGTTTGAGTCACAGAACAAGTTGCTCCAAAGGCCGGGTTTATTTTTTTACAGAAATCCGATTGGCTGACGAGTCCCATGACGTTGTTAAAAAGCCAGTTAAACTCATTTATACGTGTCGTTTTTACTGGATGTGAATGACCTGGTTCTGTTCTTAAAATGTACCAGTTACTCAGTAAAACACACCAGAGAAGGAAACACAATAATAAAGTTCCATTTATACAAAATAAAAATGAGATGAATGTCTGATGACAGGACCTGCTGGTGAAGGCAGGCAGTTATTAAACAGATCTAAATCAGTTCTATATTTTATTTTGGATCTTTTTGGGGGAATTTTGTGTTTTTCTGTCTTTGGAAACCCAAATCAATTGTTTATTAACTTTTTTTTGCTGCACTGTCCATTAATTCATTTCACTTATTTCTTTTCAACAAAGACTTCTAAACAGATTCGCTAATTGTTAGAATGAGTGACAGTTATAAATCAGTTTATTTATTTCACATATATCATAAATTTACCTTTTAAACAGTGATCAACCATTTTAAGTATCCCAGTATATTTTCCTGAAAGTCTGGACAAACACGTAAATTTTCATTTCATCCGACCAAAGGACAGAAATACGGGTCTTTGATCTTGAGTCCATTTAAAGTCTGTATTCTGGTGTTTTCTGTTGCTTTTTGAGTATCATTTTATTCATTGCTGGGTGGCTTTTCACAAACTTAAAGAATTAAAGCATGAAGCTTGAAAAACAAAATAGCAGTTTAGAGAAACCAAGTTGCTTAAAGCAGCTTAAAAAAGTCGATTGGGTCGGGTTTCTGACAGCTGAGCTGCGCTTGTTCTCCCCGGAGACGCCAGGAATCGACTCCTGACCACAACTGGTACAGAAAGTCACGTTGTGCATCTTGTGGATCGGGTCATGACAGGAAGTACGAAGACACAAGTATGGGAGGAAAACTAAATGAGCCAAAGCTTCTCAATTTACATGTTTTTCCTTGATATAAATTGAGTAGAAATAAAAACTTCCCCATAAATGAAACTTAATGCATATTAAGATATATTTGGTTTTTTAACTTTGGTAGTTGGAAGTGTTTTTAAGGTGGGGTTCAGGTATTTACACCTGATGCATTTGGTTTGCTTTAATCGGACCAGAGTTAGTTGTACTTGTTGATCTGGACTGAATTCACTCAATTCTGGTCTCGAGCCAAAGAACCCGACCCGAACCGACTTTTTTAGGTGGTCTTGGTCTGCTTCCAAACGGACTCTGGTGCGGTTCTGGTGTGAATACAGACCAGCCTCAATTCGAAGCAACTACAGGAAACTATGTCTTTTGTTTTAACGCTGCTACTGCATGTAGTGATTGTACTGGAATCATACCTAATCATTTGCATTTTTAGGCAACATTCCGAAGTTTGAAATCTCACGTTGTATAACATTGCAGTTTTTACACATCAGAAACGCAGCAAGCAGGACTTCCAGGATTGTTTTCTTCCTAGCACTGTAAAATAAAAAGAACAAGTCTGGAATGTATAATTGAAGTAAACAGCTAGTCTTGAGGTGAGTTTGTGTGTTGGTGCAATATAAATAAATAAAATTAATTGAATTGAATTTCTACATGAATTACAATTTAAAATGTTTTACTTAGAAAATAGTGTGATAAAGATTTCTCTCTCTAGAAAAAGAAAAACTTTTATCAGGCCAAAACACAGCAAAGCAAGCTTATCTCGCTGCATTACGTGTCTGTGTGATCAGGAAATTAGATCTTGTGCCTTAAATTTACAACTGAATGTGTGACAAAATCAAATGTTGAAAGATATTTCCAGAATTTCAGTTCATGGCTTAATTGGAAAATAAACAGCCGTGCCTTTTTAATATGTTTGAAGAGTTTCCTGGGCTTTGGCTCTGGATATTCAGTGAGTTTGTGGCGCAGTGCCCAGTTCTTTAAACTAAAGCTGGACACACACACACACACACACACCCCCACACACACAGGAAGCTCATGCTCTGTTTCATCTGGTGTCCTCCTCCATTCAAACCCCCTGAAGCACACAACATTCAGTCCATTTCAGGCATTGTGTGGTTCTGCTCACACAGGACAGTCGCAGGAAAACGTGGAGTTCTGTTTCCTCCAGCTTGCTGAAATCCATTCAGTCTGAGTGGGATCAGTGTTCAGCAGAGGATGACTCTGAGAAGCAGCTTCGGCTTTTAGGACGAACTTGTCGGCACATCCAGGTCAAAGGTCGCACCACGGACTTCAACCCCTGCAGTCCCTTTGGGAAATAAATGTCTTCACTGAAAGAGGCGGAGTCACATTCTGTGTTTGTTGTTCTGTGGACGTTGTCTGTGAATAAAACTGGATCTGATTGTATAAAAGTCTGTAAAAATGAGCTGAACAGGAATTCATTTTTGTATGCACTATGTTTATTTATCTTTTATTTTGAACAAACAATACAAAGGAAAGACTGAAAAAATATAATAAGGTAAACAGTCATGCCAATTGACTTGCAATTTTACACAATTTACTAGAAAAAAGACATTTAGAAGTAGTGGTGGGCATTTATCATGATAAATTTTTTATCATGATAATTCTGATTTATTGTTGTCATGATAAATTCCAGTTAATCATACTTAAAACCCCCTTTCAATGAAAGCATCAATAAATTTGAAAACACAGTTAAGTACAGATATGCTTTGTAGTTTAATTATACAAATGCCACTTCTTTGTGTTACTGGTGTCCTAAAGAAGCGTATTATTATACGTGGGAACAGTATTTGTGTTTGTGGGGCTGTAATTGCTGTGACACAGTTTCTATTGTTATCACAATAGAGAGAATTGAGAACATTTTCGACCTCTGAAGAACCATTTACCTAACATATTTTCAAATCAGTTAATTTTTTAAGATGATCTATATCTGTACTTTGAGTTCATCATTTTATTCATTCCATAAATCTACCCCAAACTTTTAGATACAAAAACTATTTTTTTGTTGTTCCCTAAAATTATATCTCCCCTCTCTGTCACAAAACATTTTTTACATGTTGAGTGGAAGTTGACGTTTTCTTACTGCAAATTGTAAAATGTTCAATTTTACAGGAATTTCCGTTCATTAAATTTCCCAATATCCCACTTTATGTAGTATTCTGACTGATTTCTTCTGTATTGTACTGTAAGTTGTAAGCTGTAAGTTTTGATACATATTAAGCCAAACTCGCCCACAAAAACCTGAATGTGGTGCAATGAAAGTATTTTATAAAATAAGCAGTGACTTGTGGTCCATCTGACAGACAGGTGAAGGGAACAACCCTGATAGTTTTCTTATTATGGTACCTGTTAGTGGATGGGAACATAAAAAACATAGGAGACGTTTTGATGGTTAGATTTTTAATTTGTTCTTAGTTTTTTCCAAAACTGTCTCTTTTGTTGGGTTTTCCCCGTCTGTATTGATAAGTAGTGAACCAGCAACACGTTCCTTGTTGCCCGTTTTGTATGATCCAGTAAGAGTTTAGTATGTTTATGAAGCTGATGCTGATTATGATGGAATGATGAGAGTAAACTCCACTGAGCTATAAAGGTGGACAGTAAATCAGCAGAACTGTACTGACTACAGATCCATCCAGCTGATACTGGTTTATAAGTGATGAAATGGTACTGTAGGGTTTTCATGCTTTTTCTGTATTTTGTCACATTTTTGTACTTTAATGCTTGAATTTTATTTTTTGATGATTTTTTTCCGTTACCTTCTTGGGTTTCTGGCCAAATCGGTTGCCTGACAACAAGCTTTGGCTTTAATATTTCACAAATACTAAGCGGAAATATGCCTCCCACATGCGTACCAGCAGCCAGGTGATGTTGCTTTGTGAATTCTGGCACAATATGAGTCATTGGCAACAATGTTTTTATCGCTTTGGCTGATAATCACCTAAAGTCCTAAACAACACTAGAAGAAATCAGTATTCAAGATGATTGCTGCAATAACTTCCTGCAGTTTCCACATCACAGAAGCTCAGTAAACCAATCATAATCAGCTGACTGACTTTAAAGGAATCCCTCAAACTGCTATTTTAAAAGCTTAGAAAAGCGACATTTATAAAGGTGGAAATAAATTTCTCCACACCAAAACAAAATACTTTGAGCAACAGTAGATGTTTATTTTTAATGTTTCAAACACCAAATATACCTTAAAATGCATTGATTTGCATAGTGGAAACCATCTTTGCACCACACCAGAAGCTAATATCTGCAGACTTCCTTATTTCTGCTCTTGAGGGTCCAACCAATCAGCACAAAGGAACAGAAAAGGTGCTTCTGGATTGGCTGCTTTGCACCAAAGTTTCCTAAGCTCCATTTTTCTCTCAAACGGTTTGTGAAACAGTTTTTGAGTCAGCAGATTTTGGAGTTACATTCCCCTGAAAAATCCACAGATAGGTTAATCTGCAAATACAGAACCTTATTGTTCATACGGTAAACATGATACATAACACAATAAGCTACTCTGTGGGAAACTCTGTAAACTGTTAAATCTTGTTTCAATGAATATGTTAAATCTTTTTGGCATAATTAAAAGTTGGAATTTAGACATTCAGTTTAAAATACTAACAACCTGACATGCAGCACTTGGTGACAGGTTTGAAAAATGTCTTGACACAACAGAACACAGTTGAGTTCATCTCTTCCATGATGGGTAGAGCGGAGGAACTGACAGGAGAGATGGGAAGGACGAGTAGAGAAGAGACAGATTTGATTGAAAGGAGAGGAGGAAGTCATCGTGAATGTTGCTGGTGTTCAAAAATAGATGCAGAGGGGAAACCGAACACAGCGAGAAGAGATGGAAAACAGCCGAAGAAATGACAGAAGTTCTGAGGAGAATCAGAGGGGGATAAATATGATGCAGAGGGAGGAACATTAGAGAACAAAACAAACATGTCGGTGAGCTGGAACGGAAAGACAGATGAAGGACAGAACAATACTACAGAGGGACGAGTGCAGATGGAGGTCAGGATGGAGGGACAGAGGGACAAAACGGTGGAGACTACTAATGAGGGACCAGAGGCCCGCTGGCTGCAGGGCGGAGAGGTGACATGTTTGTACATGGAGATGAAGAGGGAGAGACAGGGACAGAGGGAGGAAGAGGAGTGGCAGCTCTGGGTGGATTCTGATAAACCAGTCTACTGGCTCAACTTGGTCAACTGGTTCAACTGGGACTCATCCTGTCATTTCCACCATAACCTTCCTTGTTTCCTTCTTTTCTTTTCTTCAGTTTGAACTTTTCTCCTTTGTTCGTTCATCTTGCTGCATTGGTTTTGAGGTTTCAGCTGGTCGTTATTGAACTATGTGAGATCATGCCGAAGGTTTTTCAAGTTAAAATGAATAAATGATGTGAGAAGTTCTGCTGATTGTGTGGAATCCCGGTCTCTGGATTTACCAGGAGGTGATGTCAGCGACTTTAGATTTTAATTATTATTATTATTCATTAGATTAATTCTTCGCTCATTGCCGACCGAGTCACAATCTGCTGATATGTAAAAGAGCTGAGACCCTGGTTCAGAGAGTGAGGCGTGTTAATATTAGAAACAGCGTGGCTAACAGGCGCTCCAAAACATAACTGAGAGTCTTAGACGTCACTCAGCAGCATGCTGGCAGCAGATGAATGATGCAGCGCTGCATACTGCAGACTCATCATAGTCATGCACATGTGTTGTAATCGAAGCTGAAGGTAGATCAGCTCCATATTCAAGTGTGTAACCTTCATGTAGAGTTCTATCATCTGTTAAAACACCCGCACTTACAGATTCAGTGACATGAAACTGTCTTCTCACTGAAATATGCAATATAAATAAACTTCAGAAAACTGTTTCTCTGCAGCAGCTTCACTGCAAAAACACAAAATTCTATTTTTTTAGTTTAGTTTCTAGTGCAAATATCTTGTAACTAATGTTTCAGCAAGATGTAAGAGCTTATTTTAAGTAAATAGTTCCTTAATATTGATTAAAAAGTTCTAATTCCACTTATACCAAGGGGAAAATGTTATGTTAATAGTGACATAATCTGCCAGTGGAGCTTGTACTATTTCATAAATTTTAAGGAATTGTTTACTTAAACAGTGGGCGACTGTGGCTGTGTGGCAGAGTAGTCGTCTTGCAATCGGGAGGTTGTAGGTTCGATTCCAGCTTCCTCCTGCCTCATGTCGATGTGCCTCTGGGCAAGGCACTTAGCCCCAAATTGTCTGCGTATCGGTGTATAAATGTGTGTGTGTTTGTGAGTGTGAATGGGTGAATGTGACTCTAGTGTAAAGCGCTTTGAGTGGTCAAAATGACTGGAAAAGCTCTATATAAGTTCAGTCCATTTACCATTTAAAACAAGCCAGTATATCTTGATAAAAAGTGACTCAGTGACATTGGAAAGATGCTTTTCAATAAAACGTGTCATTTATGGAATAATTTTGACAGTTTTTTGGTTTATCTTTTGTGTATATTTGAAATATATTTGCAATAGTCTTCTGAGTTAAATACTTAATTTTATTTTTCTGTGAATAGGAGGCAGATATAAGTTTATACTTATTTCTGCTACTTTTCATTTTTGCTTCTTTTAGTTGTTACTTTTTAGTTATTGTTGACTGAATGAAACAAACAATAAAATGAAACTTATAAGGTAGTTTTATCTAATTTCCAGTGTACTAAGATATTTGCATTAGAAACTAGACAAAAATCCTAGGTAAGATGGGTTTTTTTTGCAGTGTTCAAAAAGAATCTTGAATTGACTTGTTGAATTGGGAATAGAGTTTCAGTAAAGAAGCACTTGGAGTGTTATGATGGTACAAACCTTTGTTAATGATCTACAGGTAGCAAATGAATGATGCAACAGAAGAGGGTAAAAGTGCAAAAGAAAAAAGAAAACCTGCTTATTAAGCCGTTTACAGCTTGTGGCTCTGATTTGGGGTTAAACTGGGCGATCCATGAGTTCATCAGAGCGGCTGTGTTTAAATCACCTCTGTGCTCAGGTTCACTCACTTTGCTGGTAAATTTTCTAGAATGTCAGACTTCACACAGACCTTGACTTCAGGGGATGTAATATGAGCCTGAGTGCTGCACAATCTAATTATAATGTCTGGCTATAATTACATTTCGATGAAAATCGGCTCAAAATCTGACACACTATACCGCAGCATGGCTTCATGCTGAGTTCTCTGATGTAAAGCTTAATGATGTATTGTTTTAGTGACAGCAGTTATTGGGTCTAATGTGGATTTTAATGCATTCCTTAATTGATATTTATCTCCTGTCGCTGTGTTATGTCTTTATTTTGCCGCCGAGGGCTCTGGGTTCCCTATTTCATGTTTATAGTATCACAGTATATCCTGCTGTACGTTCTGTTTGTTTTTCTCTGTGGTGTGTAAATCTAAAGCGTCACTGACTCAGATAACAAAAGCTGTGTAAATCTGATCGCCTTTACTGCTGACAGGTACATTTGTGTGGGGAAAACGGATTAATCCAGGAATGTTTATTTTCAAGGAAGCAGAGGGAGGATTGGACCATTCCGGAACCATTGTATAATTTCTTAAATTGTTTTAGTAAAATAATTCTGCTGACAGAAATTCCCATGTTTAATAGCACATGCATTACCATCCACATTTAAAATCTCATTTTTTTAAAATAAAATTAGCAGAATTTGAATTATGGGTGATTTTAACCTTTAACCTAATACTGAATGAATTTATCAATGAAGTTTTTTGGCTTGTCATTTCAAGTGCAAAACAAAATTGTTTGCGAAAGGCCGATTTTAAAAAGAAAATCTATCAATATTGTCTTTTTTGTGATGTTTTGCTTCTTCTAATCTAAACCATGAACATGAAGACAAACATCTGTAGGTTTCAAGTGTAGCAGATTAACACTCTGTTGTCGGGTGTTTGCGATCATATGAGCGGTTTATGATGTTGTGACTCGGTGAGAAGTGCTGCGTTGGAGCGTCTTTGTGTGGAAGGAGCCCGGAGCGGATCAGCAGCCTCTGGCCCTGAGGGGAAGCGCAGCCAGATCACAGCTGCATGACAACAGCCTAAAAACAAACCTCTGCCAGGCTGAGCGAGATGCCAGAGAGCTCCGTCTATTTCCAGCCCTCTGGATCTTCCGTATGTGCAGCTTTTCAACAGCCACTTCAGTCTGAATGTCCAGTGTTATTATTATTAATTTTTTTTAAGGTTTGCCCACAATGTAGAGTGATGATAATAGATCTGGAGTGACGCCTCTGTAAGAGCAGCTCTGTTGGGTGGCTTTGTTCAGTAATAGCACATGTTCCACTGTTTTCAGGGCTTATGTAATTTTTTCTTCCCTGTTTGGACTTTGCCCTTGTTCTCTGCTATATTTAACACTTCATCAGTTATTATTTGTCGAAGTGAACGGGTAGACGTCTTGCTGTGTTGAGGTGTTTCCATCAATCCCTCAGAAATAGTTTGCATCATGCTAACCAATGGTTTTCCTTTTTGTGTTTGTGTTGCAGGCGGACGCTAAGATGGTGTGTGACGTCGTCAGTCGTATGGAAGACACAGAGCCGTACTCCGCTGAGCTGCTGGGCGCCATGATGCGCCTGTGGGCCGACTCAGGCATCCAGGAGTGTTTCAGTCGCGCCCGGGAGTACCAGCTCAACGACTCAGCGCAGTAGTACGTCCATGTTTCTAAATCTGTTCATGTAGAGTTCTACAATCAGACGTTAGTGACTCACTGAGGTTTGGTTCAAGGTTTGTTGAACCAAGTTTCTTCTTTACTTGTGAGCGCTTTTTGGGTGATGTTTTACTTCCTGTGGTTGTCTTCTTCCTGAAACAGTCATTTTTCATTGGTAAAACTACGGCCAGACAACATTTTTAATATTTATTTGAGATTTATTCTCCTTTAAGAACTTTGAGCAAGCTGTAACCCCTCCTCACCTGTGGTGGCGCTGTATCAACAGCCTCTGAAAAAAAACGGCACAAAAACCTCTGAAGAAGTTTTTTTACCCAGAATGCCTTGTGCTTTAGTCCTTTTCTGCTTTTGGAGCGGTCTCACATTAAACACAACTTCGCTGTTTGCAGCAGAACCATTTAGAGATGTGACTGTTGAAGTAATCATTGGCTGTTTTGTTGTACAGTAGCATATTTTTAAATCACATATCAGATTTCCATAAAGGAAAATTAAAGGTTCAAATAGAGCAACAACAATAACCACAACAAAGCACATCTCTCCTTGTTAACATCCGTTCTTCTTTCTACGCCTGTTTTAATTCAATTCCTGATTTTCTGCAAATCTCAGCTCATTGAGTTGATCACATGTCCTGAACCCCAGATAATTTCTTTCATAACAAGAATCAAATCAAAGCTTTATAGTACAATAAAGAAGAAGGTAGAGCACTTACTGAACAAAAAAAGTGAGCAGAGAAGAGATGAAGACTATAAAGGCATTTTTGAAATTGGTATCATCTTTTTATTAAGTGGAGATATTGTCACAGAAGAGTTTAAGCAGCATTTTGGGATAAAAGCCAATCAAACGTGGAGAAAACATAAGATTTGTATCCAAACTGATGGTGACATCAGATGTGAACCTTTTAGTTGCAGCTTATTTATCACTTTGTGTGTGTGTGGGGGTGTGTGGGGGTGTGTGTGTTAAATGTCACATTAAAGATTGATGCACACTTCCTATTATGTTGTGGCCTGTGCAGCCAAGCAGAATGACCAGCCAATGAAACAATAGGACAGACATCACATGACCAGACCACACAAACTGTTGACAAGCATGCATTTGTGCATCTTTCCTGAGAAACCCCATAAATCTGATGATATTTCAGTGAACCAGAGATCAGCTGCGGTCAAAGCTTTCTGCTCTTCTGACTATTAGAGACATGAGCGGCATCTCTGTGCGTGGTGCAGGTTTGGTAATCATACATGCATGTAATGCGTGTTTTTATTCCATAGAAAGCAGAACGCTGCTGTGTGAAAGGAGTAGGTCCTGCCTGAAGCCACCTCTGTGTGTTTGTGTGCAAAGGCCCTGAGTGTTCTGACCTATTTACCACAATGCACATACTGTACACTCCATCTGCAATTTACAGTCCTGCCTTTGTGACACGGTCATAATTTAGAAAGGTGAACACACAACATGCACGTATGCACACTGAGAATGATGTAAAAATGCCACATGATGTAGCTAAGTTCTCTGAGTTGGCAATATTTAACAATCCATGCAGAGGCAAGAAAACATGCAGTTTGAGTTGTTTGCAACAGATTTTGAATTGGACTTTTTGTTTTGTGGCTAAACACAGCAGAAGATCCACTTTAAATGCTGCAGTGCCTCTGAAGGTGATTATGCTGCAGCTGTAAATTGGTGTAAGAAACTTTAAAATTCTTTTTGGTTTTGTTTTTTTAGAAAAAACATCATTATATCCCTCATTATGGGAAATAGCTTTGGTCTCTTTGTTCTGCTTCCCTCTGCTCAGCGACGGCAGAAACCTTTCTTCTTCCTGCTGCTCTGTGGTTTTATTATGTTACTTTATGTTGCTCTAAAGAAGTCACAAGTAAATCTGTGTCAGTAAATCACACCAGAGGATGGTATCTAACCATCCCAACACTGGTTACTAAGCAACAGCCATGAATTCATTCGGCTGTGGTGACCTTCTTTTAAACAATTATGTGAAGAAACGTCACATACTTTGCCCTGAAAAAGTATTACAGATGTACCCCTGCAGATTGTTTTTATTATTTTATGCAGAATAACTGGAGTAAATGTAAAATGGAGTTTATAAAATGATGACTTATGTATTGAAAGACGAATCTATCCAATCAATCTGACCGTTTGTGAAAATATTATTGCTTCCTAGTTACATCATGATTTAACTTTCATGAGCCACATTTACTGTCAGGTCTGTTAAATCATGAAATCACCTGAGAACATGAAGTAGATACAATATCTCAAAAAAGCAACCTATGACATCCTGGTATAAAAAAAACTAGTGCTGTCAATCAAATTAAAGGGTTAAAAAGCTAATATAAGGTTTCTTAAGCAGCTCCTGTTTGGAGGTTTAGCAATACAAAACATGTCTATTAATTTTTTTGCACAAAATTATTCTTGGATAATGAGATTTTAGTTCTGCCTATTGTGAGCTCCTTTCAGAGTGAACTGTTTTAGGGCCTCTGTCACTTTAAATACCATTAAGCTGCTGCTGGCCACGCCCCCAACTCAACATTTACACTTGCATATTAAAATGTCTAAAAACAAACACACAACTATATAACCATGCACCTTCGAATAAAGAAAGTGGTTTCTGAACAATTAGTCAGCAACAATTATTATTATTTCCAGCAGCCATTGTACCACCTGACCAGATGACCTGGAGCTCAGCTGGGGTTGCTAGGTAACGGTGAAGTGCCTGCTGATTTGTGACGTTACATTCTGGAGGTTTCTGAAAAATGTATTTTTCCTAACACCAAAAAACATGAACTTATCTCCAAAAACCAGTTGTGTGTTTTTGGACTGTTTTTAGAAGCAGTAGAAACCCAAATGTGGGTTGTGGACTGTTAATGATTACAGAGACGAGCAGAAAGTGAGTTTTACATAATATGTCCCCTTTAAACTCCTCTGCTTGAGGCAGAGACTGACCCCCAGCCCAGAGGTGGTTGACTCTCATCCCGGCCACTTTACACTCACCAGTAAACCATTCCAGTTCAGACTGGAGGTGAAGCCAACAGAACCGCATCATCTGTGACAAGCAACAATAAGACCCTATGGTTCCTAAACCAGACGGCCTCTTCTCCACGACGCCTTGTGATGCTGTCCATGAATACCACAAGCAGGATCAGTGACATAAGACAGCCCTGGAGGAGTCAATCAAAACATAGAACCAAGTAAACACAGAACTGGGTCAGAGACAAAGTCAAGCTTCTCAGTTGAGAAAAAAGAGCATCGGAGAGGAAAGAGGACTCTGGACAACCAAAATAAACTGGAATAGTTTAAATAGTTTTCTGAATGCTTCAGCCATGTGAAATTTTAGAATGGACAGAGTGGTTGGGACCATACATGGTAGACTCCTCCAAGTCAGAGGGTGGGATGTGGACTGTTAATGATTACAGAAAATTAAACTTTGTTTCTCCAAATGAACATTTATTAGCTTTTGAACCAATTGGCCGCTCATCTTGAACAGTAACAGCCTCTCTGGGCTTTAAATCCACCACTCTTCTATAATTCTGCACATCACCAGTGAAATGAGGCGAGCACACCCAGGGGTCTGGAGTTAATCAACTTAATGCGCCATGTTGAGAAATATCAGTCTGAGAGGAAAGACTAATGCAGCAGCTGTGCACATACTATATGTCATCCAGAAACCAGACAGAAAACTTATCATCCCTTTCCAGGCTGGTTTAAATGTAATTTACGTTGCTGTCTGTGTGTGAGTCCTTAGGCGGACAACGGTGCTGTGCATAAAATAATGTTGACATGAGTGTTAGTGCAAGTTCTGCGCGGCAAGAAGTGGCTGCAGGGTGAACGGCAAGCAGTAGCAGCACAGAGGGGTCAGCCGCGTGTCAAAGGAAAGGTCGTGAAAGACAAATGGATAAGTCGAAACAATTACTGACCTTTGACTGACCTTTCTAACTCAATTATCAAACAACTGGAGGTGTAGAAATAGACTGATAGCCTTCATAGTTACTCTGCTCACTGCAGTAGGTGGAAAGAGAAAACATTTCTTACATCTATTGTTGTAACTGCAAGGGTGTGTCACATTTACAGCGTCTTGCAAAATTACAAGGAACTCTGACTTTTTCATGTTTCAGAGTTTCATAGAGAATATTAATAAACTAACAAACAGCAGCATGAAGACTAAGGAACAGCAGAAAGGTCAGAGAGAATGTTGTGGATGGGGATTCACTCATCCACTTTTTTCACTCCGACATACCGATACCGGAGGTTTATCATCAGCCGATACTGATCCGATACAGAAAAACAGCTAAAACATACATTTTTTTTCAAACACAGACATAAAAGCTCTGATTTGCACATTTATTTGGTAACTCTGCACAAGTACAGCTCGCACATTAGCTTCACCAGCTTGGTCAAACATGTAAGTAAACAGTTAGGAGTAAATCAGCCAATGTAAAATAAATGACAAAGAAACTGAAACGGATAAAAACAATGGATTTACTAAATTGGTAAAAAAAAACAAAAAAAAAACGGCAACAGTTTCTTTCTAGTAGTTCAGAAAGTGTGATTAGGAATTCTAAATATAACGTAAAATTAATAATAAAGTATGACTTTGCTAATAGTACAATGCATAGAATTAGACTGAATAGATTTCACCTTATGAATCGGGAACATTGTCACTGATACCAGATCTAGAATCTTTTTCAATATCGGGACAGATATTAACAACAGATCGGTTCATTTGTTATTAACTGGAGAAGTTTAAAGCAGAGTTATGTTATAAAACATCAAGCTTTGAACATCAACCCTGTTTAACTCGTCAACTGGAAACAAAGAGAGAGGATGAACAAACTGCAGTCCACCCAAAGTGACAGACTGGAGCGAGGAGAGTGTTAACCAGAGGAACAGTCAACTAGACTGTAGTAATGCTAGAGGAGAGAATCTGTTGAATGGATGACTCATGAATCTGTTGTCATTGTTTGATTAATCTAAAAGTTATAAAAGGATGGCAATAAGAAAGATACTGAAAAGTTTGACACAAGCTTGAAACAGACAAACAGGAGGCAGAAGTTACTCTGGTCAGCTGAAAACAAAATGAAACTTCTTGGCTTCCATACAAAACAAATCATGAGTATATTTTTAAAGTTCAGACCTAAATCCTATTGAAAGATTCTCAGTAGGATTTACCAACAGCTTTTCTCCTCAATCTGACTGAGTTTGAAATGTCTGGTAGAGAGAAATGGGAAAACGTTTCAGTCTCTAGATGTGCAAATCTAGCAGAGACGCATCTCAAACACTTACTGTCATATTAGAAGTGAAGGCTGATTTTAGTAAGAATGGAGTTAGGCGGGTTGAATACACGTCTGCCACACTTAGTGGATTTACGCAAAATACTAATAATGCTACAAATGCTTTGCTCCGGACTCTATCTGTAATAGTTTAGTGTTTCTGACACATGATAAAGGAATATTCTTCACGTTTTGCCACCTGAAAAGTCTCTGAAAATAAAATTCTTCTGATCTGACGTCAGAGGCCAGGATGGATTTCACTGCTTGCAGCTTTAATTTATTCTCAATTCTCTTTTCAATTTAACTCCTCTTCCTTCTGTTGCATTAATGCTAAGAATGCGTGGGTTGTTTGATTGCCTTGTAATCTAATCATTGCCATTTCACTTTGTAAATTGAAACCTGTCTCAGCATCGAGTCGTCATTAATCCTGTCCACTCACGCTCACGGGGAGCAAACAGAGCCGATCTGTGTAGGATGTGGTGCGTGTTTGCGTTCATTTTCATTCCATAAAACACACTGTGGTTGCAGATTAATGCCCAGTTGAGTCTCAGGAGGTAAAGAGTGCTTTCTGCTTCTCGTTTTCTTCGTCTCCTCCTGACCAGCTCGTCATATTCTTCTTCCTTCTCAAACCACAATCTAACCAATATTTCCCTCTAAAATCAATAGTTCTCATCAGCGAAGCTGTGTGTGCTCGTGTGTGTATTCCGTCTACCTTTTCTTACTCTGTCAACATATCTTCTCCCTCGAGCCTTTATCTTTTTCCTTTTGAAGTAACTGAGTGTCCGCTAGCCCTAAAAGAACATCACCAATCTAAAAATAAAAAAACATTATATCCATTACGTTGGGAGGACGTTTGAGTGCGTATCATGTTCATCGCTTCTCTCAGTCCGTACTTCAGGGTTCACCTCTGCTGATGGAGAGCGTCGGTAATGTTTGGTTGTTTGGGAGAAGTGATTTGTTGTGATTGCTTCCTCAGAAATTATTTGAAGAAAGGCGTATAAGAGACGGATAAAACCTGATTAGTTGCGGAAACAGTTTGGGTTCTTTTAACCACTATTTAATTTTTAGTAATCAGTATTTTTGCTTATGTTAATCTAAATTGATCTGTTACTAGCTTTTTAAATTTGATCTTAAAGCTGCAGTTTGAAACTTGTTAAATGTTTTTTCTATTTTTATTAAAACAGCCATCATGTCGTATGAGACAGGTAAGCTCTTCCACTTCCTCCCAGTGCTATTGTTATGGTCTGCGAAAATGCAGACCCCAAAAACAACCAATCAGAGCCAGGAGGAGGATCTTAGCGCTGTCAATCAAACTCCTGTCTGTGCTGCTCAGTGTGCTAATAGCAGAGAAACAAGGAAAACCATTTATCTGTCATCTGTGGTTATGCTAATTAGCCTTAACAATTATGGTAGGTTATGATGAGTGCCTTAAAAACAATAATTTTATATTAAAATTCAGTTCAACATTTAACAGGAAGTCAGTAAAGGCATCTAAACACAGGAGAGTGACTGTCTGCCTCTTCCTGATTTGGCCTGCTAGTCTGATGGACAGAAGAAGGACTGAAATAAAGAGTCCTAATAATTAATTTGGGGGAGATTAAGGTGGAAAAATATGCATTAAGCCATCAATCTGCCTTAATTATGAAGAAATAATGAGCATGAGCTGAACAACGTTAAAAAGCAGTCAGACCACCCAGACTGCTGCTACTGGCCTGCAGACTGAACGATGTCTTACTGAAGGTGTTCATGACTCTGCAGACTAAACCTCTCCTGTTATTCCCGGTCTCTTGACCAGAGACCTTCAGCAAGTTCCCACTAATTGAGGGTTCAGGTTTAATACAGGAAGTCTGCAGCTACCAGTAACCATGTGTATCTTTGATTTGGGGAGGAAACTTCTGCACTATTTAAACTCAGAGAAACAAAACCAGGCCAGAAAGTCCAGCAGAAAATGTTTTCTTGGTTTTTTGAGGGGAATCAGAAACTTGCAGTATTGCTACCAACTACAACACAACGCCAGGCAGTTAGCATGATGTAGCTGAAAGTGAGAGCAGCACTCCACACACCGCTGGAATGCATCTCTGCACGGCTCTGTTCAGGATCATTTGATTTACAGTAAAAATAAAGGTTTACTTCCAGGGATATGCCATTACACAAGCGAACAGAATCATCTCATCCTCCCTGCCTTTCTTCCTCTCTTCTAAACAAGCAGCTGCTCGCTGTGCTCACTTGGCAAGGATGTAATTTAGACATTCAGCTAGCTTAGCACCTACAGGAGAGGTAAATATGAATAATGCTTTGCACTTTAAACTTTATAAACATTGTTCTCCTTTGTGAGAAATACAGTAAAGATGGTGAAGCTTTATCAGGTAAGATCAGCCCATCTGTTTTACTACTGAGCCGATTTTCCCGGCAGGTTGTAGTGAAGTTGATCTACAGCCAGCAGAACCCCTGAAAGAAGTACATTAACTACAGTTACAGTGACAGTAATGTAGTAGGTGGGAGTGATATTATCACTGTTATGTAATGTTACCTATAAACCACCTGAGCCATAATATTCATCACCAGCATTCTGATGTCGTGGAAAGTAGGTTAGACCACCCAGCGTCGTTCTCTCTGTTTTATCTGCATCACATCCACCAGATGTACAGTAAACATAATGAAGTCATTTTGATTTTTTCTTTTTGAGAAGGCTTTGACTGGACTAAAAAAATTAGTAGAAAAGCAAAGAAAATTTTTCAAATAGCTTCAGAAAGTCTGCATATATTTTGATCAAGACAATGTAGAAAAATTACAGAGAAATCTGAAAAACTCATAAGTTTATGACATCATGTTATAACAGAATGAAAATACAATGTAACCATCATGCACACATAGGGCTGGGCGATAAGTTGATTTTATGGTTTTTGAAGATTTGATTTTTGGAAAATCTGAATTTTTTCACCAATGCCCTCATTGTGTTTCCACAACTCAGAGTAAAAACGTCCACCATCTTGTTTTACAGCTTCTATTTATTTGGATTTTGAATTCATGTCAACCCTATAATATTTCTTTTTTAAATATGAGAGTAAAGTCTTATTGCAACAAGACAGTCTTGTGAATAAAGTCATGTGACAATAAAATCAAAATAATGTGTTAATAAAGTTAGTTGATGTTGAATCTGCCTCAGTGCTCATAAAAGTCTAATATTTGGGTTTGTGTAAGTTTTGTGTTCAGAGTAGTTTGGTATCTGACCATAATTTGATCTTCTGGGCAGTGATCTTGTGCTGCTGTTTAACATTTCCCCTCTGTGTGTGTGTGCGTGTGTGTGCAGCTACCTCGACAGCCTAGATCGGATCGGTGCGGCCGACTACCAGCCCACGGAGCAGGACATCCTCCGGACCCGAGTGAAGACCACAGGCATCGTCGAGACGCACTTCACCTTCAAAAACCTTCACTTCAGGTTGGGATGACCCAGAGCGTGTCCACCTGCTCCCCACTCCACTCACACCGCAGAAACTCCGCTCTGTAATTAATTAGATCCGATGGTTTAAACAAGTATCTATATTTATGATTCTCTGGCTCTTTAACGAGGTCAGATTCAATTAGAGCACGGAGCGGAGGGAGTGAGAGGCGAGGCGAGAAATGGAGTGGATGAGACTTTGTCATAATTCGGCTGCATATACTCTCATTTATAAAGCAACTCAAACATGGAGAGTGGCGGGTTAGTAAACTGTTAAAGGGCCGTTATTTATTTAGTTAACGATGCATCATTATGTCTCTTTCTTGCTGTTTTATCAACAAATCAAAGCTGCAGATGCACGGAGACCAGTCACAATGACACATCCTCTTCCATATTTGCTCAAATATGGAAGAGAATTAGGGACAAAGAAAAATGAAGTTAATGTCAGAATTCCGACATGTATCCTCAAAATTCTGACTTTAATCTTAGAATTTGGACTTTAATCTCAAAATTCATAATTTGATCTCAGAATTCTGACTTTTGATCGGAGAAATTTTTTTTTTTTTTTTTTTTTTTTGCAGTGGCCCTCATTCTCTTTTTAACAGAAATGATATTAAAGATAATATTTTGATTTTCATACCATTTCAACTAATATTATAAAAATAAGAATCAATTTTAATTTCTAAAAAACATTCAACACTGGAATTGGAAAACATTTTAAATATCCAAAATAGACATAAAAAATACTGAAACAACAATAAGTAAGATGGATAATGAAGTCTTAGTAACTAAAATTACATTTCACAAAATATCATCATCATCATCAACATCATTGGGCTTTAACAGGGAAAACTAAATACTTCAAACTGGGTGTCAGATGTTTGCAGCATTTCTCAAAATGTCGACTTTTCAAATATTTTAAAGGGGAGCATTTCTTTAATGACTCATTTTAGTTTGTCATGTGATTAGTTTATTTCATATGAAAGGCTTAGATGTGGTTGAGGCTTTCCGCTGAGCTGGTTGTGATGCGCCGTCGCTGTGTGTCTCTGAGAGGCACATCCTGCAGATTTCCAGCTGGGCTGCTATTATTGGTAGTCGTGCGGGGTGTGGGAGGCTCCTCTGTTCCTGTAACGGGTGGGACCCGTCAGCCTGCCTACCATTAGACCCGTCACACACACGGCTGGCTCCGTTTCTCTCCGGACTCAGGCCTCTCATTCCCAACACCACAAAAACACAACACAGTGAGGCTGGGTGATTTTCTGCTGAGGCAAAATGACGTAATGGATAACATCTGTTGTTTAGACATTTTCCTCTAGGTTCAAACACTTCATAGTTTTAGCTTTTCATCAGCAATTCAACCAGGTTTTGGTTTTTCCAGCTAAAAGTTCCAGGACTGCTAAGCTTAAATCCCTGCACTATAAAAATAGTTCATATCTGTAAATGGTTTTACAAGAACATTTAAAATGAGGGAAAAGAAGTTATAATTAAATTATAATTGCTCTATAATTCAGTTCTTTTTGCAGAAAATAAATCATGGCGACGATTTTGTTCACAGCCTTGAATTTACAGGAGATTTTTTTCCTTAACCTTAATACAGTCAAATATGTACATTCAGGCTCTAATATATGCATACACCTCCATTAATGTTGTGTTTAATGGTTCGGCTTTTAAGTTTACTCTGAAAATGTTCAGCAGGATTCTTGTTTGTGCCAATGTGGAACACCTAACTGTCAAAGTATCAGATATACTCACCTAACCATCAGCTTTAGATGAAGGCAGGTTAGTTAGGATTTCATGCTGGAACTCCGGTGTTGACTGAGACCAAGAACAAAGTCTGCAAAAGTCTCAAAAATCTTTAAACTCAACGGAAATTTGAAGCTGTCCAGATGGACAGGTCAACTGTGTTTTTATTCTGTATTCTACTTGAGTTTCAGTAATTCTGTCTTCTGCATTATTCAAATTATTAAGATAACTTAACTTTGATTGCTTAATGGCATTTGTTGCTTTTGGAATTGCTGTCTTTTCTTGTTTAACAATTTAGTTTTTTGTTTAACTTCTCCAGCAGTCATGTGGATTTAGTTGATGTGCAACTTGCTAATGGAGAATTAGCTACATGTTACTGACATGTACACACATTGGAGCCTGTGTGTGTAATTATAATCCACTTTTTTCACTCCAAGCTGAGCTGCCAGACCCTTCAGGTGTTTCAGTCCATTATTGTATCCGCAGCACAGATAATCAGAGTGTAAACAGTTTCCAGAGTGGAACTGTGTTTTTAGATGCTAAAATGGGAAGATAGACAGTGTTGCGCCTACACAACCTTTTATTTTGCTGTATTTGTTTGTTTCTCCTGTCCTGCAGGCTGTTTGATGTGGGAGGTCAGCGGTCGGAGAGGAAGAAATGGATCCACTGTTTTGAAGATGTGACGGCCATCATTTTCTGTGTGGCTCTGAGTGGTTACGACCAGGTTCTGCATGAGGACGAAACCACGGTAAGAACCCGACAAATATTTTACATATAGATTTATTTATAGCTGTTTTATCATTTATAAATGTGGTTTCAAGTCAAATAAATCCCCTTGAACCAAACAGCTGTTTGTAACTTAGTGAGTTGAAACAGCTTAAACACCTGACAAGTCAGAGATTCTTATAGTGGTATTATTTCTAATAGTTGATATGTTTTTACGTTAGCAACATTTAGCCTTATTTTCATCTGTGACAAACTTAAAAACTATAAATATTATTGGTAAATATAAAGGCTTATGCGAAAATGCTCCTGTGTGTGGCTTATTCAGTAAGCCAGAAAAAAAATTAAGGATTACATAAATGTGTTTAATAAATATTATTGAAAGGGGATTTTTGAAGCTGTCAATCTCAATAGTAACTTTACAGTGTGTAATTAATTTATCTGAAAGATGAACATAAAGATAAAAACTCAAGATTTTCTTTCCATATATATTTGAGCATCTGCTGCTTTTCAGTTATTCCAGAAGAAGGGAAAGTTTCTGAAAATAGACGCGATGTGTGTTTTAAACGTAGAAAGTGTTGAATAAGCCGACAGTAAACAGACGGCCTGTGGAAAGGCTTCAGACAGGAAAGGATAAATGTCTCCAGAATTTAGGAACAAGCATTTCGGTTACAGAGAACACTTTAAAAAATGATCAAAGTTCATTCAGAGCTGCAACAAGCCGTCTGATCACAGAGTAAACATCGCTCAAAACCCTTTCTACCATAATTAGGATTTGCTGAGTATCTTGAAGGTAAAATACGTCATTATTGACCTAAAGCATCATAGTCTGCATTCAGAAATAATATTTGACCAATAAATCTCAGGATAATTTCAGCCCTTTGCCAATTTGTACCCTCATTTTTCACTAAACCAGTGATTCTCAAATCCTAAATCAGGCCCCTGTTGTGCTTTCCTAAACTTATACATGTTTGCATCATTGTACACTCTGACATGGTAAAGTGAATCCAAAATGTTCACATGCTTTTACATTTTTCATTTGCAATACATTTGAAATATTCTCTAATTTCGATACAGCAGAGAAACTACCTCAAGTTAGCGTGTTTCCATTAAACCAGTTTATTTTTGTAGACCTAATTTGCACAATTCTAAGGTGAATGGAAATGCAGCTAGTGCTGTGAATACGTTTTGAAGTCATTCGATGACATTTTAAACAGTAATGGAGAGAATCGTCAGCATCACTAGAATCCCGTGGATTGGTTCGTAACCACACAGGGAGACACAATCCATCATGGAGGAAATAAATGGAGAACTTTATTGACTCATTTAACACAGCCGTTCCTGTAATTGTTAGACGTCTGTAAACTGAAACACTTGCAGTGAGACAAAACTGTGAAGTTTTCACAGAAACCCAGGGATGCTTTAAACAGACCTGATCTTTATTCTGTTATCCATTTTTATTATCGCTAAGCTAGAAATTATGTAGGAGCTCTAATTAGCAGACAAATGTTTCTCCTCCTGGCTCCAACCTTCTCTCTGTTTTACTATTGAAAGCCTCCAGTTCAGCAAAAATATTCCACAATTTGGAAGAAAAAGCGAAGGACCTCCCAGTAATTGGACCGAAGAAGCAACACATAACACAGCAGAGCAGTTAAACTCACTGCTCTGCTGGAGTTTTAATTAGCAAGCCACTTTTCTTATAATGCTAATCTGTCTGTAACGGCAAGGAAGCAGTGGAAACATGGATCTGAATCCGTCTTCACTCCTGGTTATTATTCAGTGACAAGTTCTGGTTCAGGTGTTTTCCAACAAGACAATTATACTGATTTGAAAATTATTTATTTTGGTTTCCTTTTTTTTTTTTTTACAAATAAATTCTGAAAAGTTTGGTCTGCATTTGTTTTCAGCCCTGTTCAGTCCACTTTAATTCAACTCCAGTCTGTTTGTCTAAAAAGACCAGTTCGTTTGGTGAAGTGTGAATGCCAATCACACTCTGAAGCGCAACAAAACAGCAAACTCTGGTCCACCTAAAAACCTCGGTCTCAGTTCATTTGACGTGAACTCTGCTGCGGTTTGAATACATATGTGAACACAAAGTGAACCAGAGTCCGCTCCAAAAGCGCTACAGCGCAAGGCATTCTGGGTAAATGCAACCTAAACACACGCAAAAGTTTAATGCCAGCAAGAAAAATGGTTTGTGGTCTTTTACCAAAGACAAAACATAAATCCTATAACCGCTAAAATCTGACGCCACTAGGTTTATGTTATATTTTATGAAGAAGTGAGAACCTACCAGAGGACATGTTTGCTGTTTTCTTCACATGGCTTCTGGTAAAATGTGATGCCTTCATAAAACAGCTGCATTTCTGATTCTGTTTGCTAGTTAAGCTGCACAATATTTCATTTTTCAGAGTAAATGCAGCTGAATGCAAATACAGACTTTTCAGATTTTTATTTCTAATAATATTTCTTCTACATCAGAGTTTATACATGACTTTCACCGCGTCAGCTCCCAGTAAAACCAAGTGTAGTTTTTGGTCGTAACGTGACAAAATGTGAAGGAATTGATATATTGCAAGACGCTGAACTTTTCAGGTTAACAGTCTCTCTTTCCCAAAACAATTTGGGATCAGTTAAAAGAGATATCTTAAAACAGTAATAATTTATAAACCATTTAAATCTTGAACCAGAATGTTAGATTTTAGCACCAGCTCATGAAGCTGATATAACCTGCTGTGAGAAGCAGAGAAACACAGAGCCTCCTGTCTCTCTATTTCAATAATTGGACTCATAAAATGAACACTTGCATGCAAACAGGCTGAACTTTAGTCAAAGGGAGGCGTATAGTTTTATAATGTCAAAACACCTGTGAAAGGACCTGTGGGTAAGTAACAGAGCTGATGTGTGTCACAGCAATGGAAAGCAAACTCAAGCTGAATATTAACTTAGTGGATTAGTCATCTGTGCAGAGCAAAAGTATTTGCCTCCTTACTGTATTAGATTAGACTTAGACAACAGTGAATTTGGTCACAAAATGTTGTTGCTTGGCTACCAGAGTGCAAATGAAAAACACTAAAAATCAAATTACTCTTGTGTTTTGCTCACAAAAATGGGTAACACTTTATTTGACGGGTTGTGTTATATTATTATTATATTACTGATTACACTTTAAAAAGTATGTAGCTTTATCTTATTAAAGCTAAAGTGTAATCAGTAATATTTTTATAACAAATTTATGTCAGATCATGATTTCTTGGTTAATGTCAATTTCCAACATAATTTGTGTAGTATATATTTAAAAAAGAAAAAACTCATACAAATACATTGCACAGGTATGAGGTATGTGAGGAATATGATAGGCGGAAAGTTTTGAAGATAACAATAAGACCAAAAAATTCAGGTCACATCAGTATCACAAAAAAGGAGAAAAAATAATTTCATCTAAACTTACGTAGTTCATTTTGAGCCCTTGTTAGTGCTTTGGTGACAAATATAGAAAACATGTCTTCCAATTTTTATAAAATTCTTATGTTAATTCATTGATTCTTATCCATTTTATACATTTCTTTCATAATTCCGTTGTTGGAGGATCCTTATTTTACCATCAGATATTAAAACCTTTCACTCCAGGAAAGTTTTGAGCTGCTTGGTTTATGTTTTCTCTGTTGGTAAAAACAATAAAAGCTCCTGATAGGCTTCGCCTCCCAGGTCTGACTGGTTTCCGATCGGTGTCTGTTGGTACAAACACGCCCTGCACCACTTACTCTCTGTCACTCCCTTCCTTCTTCTTCAGATGCGCATGTACTGTGTTTGGTCGTTGCTCCTCTTCATCGTGTTCTCTGAAATGACGACTGCTCATTGTGAACGCTGCCTTCCTGCCCTGTGAACTCTCTCTGCAGCACCGGATGTGTGTTAGCATTAGCATGTCGGGCTGAGGAGGGGAGGGGAAGCGGACGCGGGGGGCGGGTCCCTTGCGTTTTTCTGTTCCTTCTCTAAGCTCCGCC
The DNA here is from genome assembly GCA_903067065.1 of Brachyrhaphis terrabensis. Taxonomy (NCBI): domain Eukaryota; kingdom Metazoa; phylum Chordata; class Actinopteri; order Cyprinodontiformes; family Poeciliidae; genus Brachyrhaphis; species Brachyrhaphis terrabensis. The sequence continues at coordinate 21,571 of CAEGAG010080671.1, read as the reverse complement.
CTGCAGCATCTCTGGCTCCTTCTACTCCTCTTGTCACTGTCGCCACCGACTGTGCTCTCTAACCAATCAGCTGTCAGATGCAGATGCTCCACCCACAGCCAGGTATGAAAACCACCAAATAGGTCGACACACTCACCTTAGCGGCTGAAAGCAGGTCCTCTCTGTGTTTGCTGTTTCCTCTGTTTTATAGCTAGAGATGCACCGATCCCTTATTAATATCGGTATCGGTCCCGATATTGAAAAAGATTCTAGATCGAGTATCGGCGACATTGTTTCCGATCCATAAGATCTATTCGATCTAATTCTATGCTTTGTTATTTATTTTACATTATGTTTACTATTCCTAATTGCACTTTTTGAGCCATTTGAAAGATGATTTATTGCACCCTGTTGTATTTCAGTTTCTTCATTTATTTATTTTACATTGGCTGTTTTACTCCTAATTGAACTGACCAAAGAAATTAAAGTTGTTTTGACATTTTTGACCAAGCGTGTGCAGCTGTTGGTATATTTAAGTGAGCTGTACTGGAGCAGAATTGTCAAATAAATTCCTAATTTAGTACATATATGTCTGCATAAAAAAAAAAAAAAAGAAATGTTTTAAGTCAGTTCAGCTGTTTTTTTGTATCGGATCGGTAAACCTCAGATATTGGTATCGGAAATGAAAAGGTGCATCTCTATTAATAGATCTCTCTTCTTCCTTTTCCTCGTTTGTGAAACTCCAACAGTCGTTTCTCATGAATCCGGTCGATGGATCCCATCGATCTCTTTCTCCTCAAGTTAATGTTGGATCAGAACCAGAGAGAAACTGCTTTCAGCTCACAGTTTGAAGGAATCTGTCTGTTTTTATTACCTGTTACATAAAAACCCACTGAAACAGCTAGTTAGTTTTCTCCTTAATCCATCATTTATTGTAATGCAATGTGAATAATTAGGTGACAATGATTCACAGAAAACATAAATTAAGCATGAGAAATTTTGTAAAAGGAAAAATAATCAAGTAAAGTATTCTGGTTTTATGTAATAATCAAGGTTTGATACTTCATAACTAAAGCAACTGCAACATTAATTTAGCAGCTTTTACGTCTGCTATTAATGTTTCTACTTATTTCTACATTAGAACCCTGTGGAGTTATTGTTGTGATCATTTAACTGCATACTGTTCTGCTTTGATGTTTTCACCCACTCATCATCACCGTCATTTTATTATGATATTTGATTTATTAAATTGTTCCTTTTTCAAAGTGATGTGATTAGGCAACATATTGTGGTTCCACAAGTTGGATTTATTACAGCAGAAGGTTAAAATTATACACAATCATATTCGGTCTCCTATAAAGTTGCACTGTTTTTGTAGTCAAGAAGGGATTTCCCACCTCTCTATTTTTTATTGTAGTGTTTCAAAATAATCCCAAATCATTAACCTTCCCAAAGATTCATCCTTTGGGAAGACATTTCCAGAAGCTGGAAATTCACCTTTTTCCTTCAGGTAAATAGTTTTGATTTGAACAAGGAGGACGACTTTTATGTTTTTATTTCCTCTTCTTCAACTTTAATTGGAGATACAGTATCTCTTAATAAGACCCTCAAAATAATTTTACATTTGTATTAGTGGGTCCTTGATGAGTGGGTGCAAATTTTTCCCTTTTTAGTTATATTAACTTTTAAAAATAGTTAATATTTTTAATAGTTGATATTAAAAAAATATTAACAAAATGATTGCTTTCATTTTGTTAGTTTTCTGTTTAATGCCCTTCACTAATTACTGAGCTGATTCATCTTTGGTTGTCAAGTCAGGTTTAATCAAACTGTTGTCACATAAGGAAATTGTGCTCAGTAGCGCCCCTACAGGTGAAAAACTTCACAGGGTTCATTTTAGTTTAACATGATGCCGTTAGAGCAGACTAACACACTGCTAACATCTCTACATGCATGGCTTCATTAAGCTCACTGCCAGTGAGTCTTACTAATCATTTCTGAATGTTGCATGCTGATACAAAATGTTAACACACAAACTCAGATCACAAACTGTGGTTTACGAGGAACTCCCCCAAACTTCTGTTCTGCTTTTTGGTTTTAGCTTTCATCACAGTTCCTCCTTTAGCTCAGATTACGTGTCGTTTGCACACGTCATGATGTTCTGCAGTTTGGAGTTTTTTCACATTGAGTTCTGCCCCGTTTGACATGTTCTGATCTCTCTCCTGCAGAACCGCATGCACGAGTCGCTGAAGCTCTTCGACTCAATTTGTAACAACAAGTGGTTTAACGAGACTGCCATCATCCTCTTCCTTAACAAGAAGGACCTGTTCGAAAACAAGATCATCAAGTCTCCGCTGACCATCTGCTTCCCAGAATACACCGGTACATCATTCACAGTGACTGTTCCCTTTATGCTGGATTCTGGTTAAAACATTAGAAAGTCACCAACTTGTCTGACCTCTAGAAAAAACAGACAATCCCAATCTTTAGACTTTTGCTCAACGTTTTTTTGGGGATATTTTTTCATATTCTACTGACATGAACCGTCTTAGCATTCGTTGGATGAATCTGACTTCCATTTCACATGTTCAGTGTACAGATATTAATCAAAAATGTATGAGGAATAAAAATAAAAGATAAAAGGAACAACACATACATAATATTACTTTGCTATAAAGACAAAGAAAATCTGTTAATCAGGTGAATTGTTTCCTTTTTTATTGACATTACTTCCCCAATATAAAAAAAAACTAAAACTTTCTCTAAAATCCAACTTTTTAAAGAAATGAGCTTTTAAGTTGCGTGCAGTTTTCAGTTTAAACCACTAGATGGCTCTCCATCCTGGAAACAAGACCTTTATTTCTTTGTGGATTTTAATTTAATATTTAGGTTAATTTTAAACAGTTAGCCAACAATTTATTTGTAGATTTTTTTTCTTTGCTTTTGGATACTAAAATAATTTTTCTTGCACACATTTACAATAACATTAGTCCTAATAAATTAAGACTCAGAAAGTACAAAGAGCCCAAATGAAAAACAATCTACTTGAGCAGGTAGTTTTTAGAAGTAACATTTTGCTAAATAATATACTTAAATTTCAATCATGGATTTTTCTGAAAGCAAAACCTTTATAAATTGAAATTAAATTAGAATTCTCTTTTTGTCTTTCTTTTCTACAACTAATAAAAGTTGAGTAATCACAGTGGCCATTTTACACAAAAAGGAGGAAATATTCTGCTAAATTTTAGACAACAGAGCTGCAGGTTCATGTTGTCAACCAAAACAGGTCAACTGGGGACTATGAATCCTACCAGGGATGAGAGACAGAGTAAAAAAAGGAAAACAGCAGAAGAGAATGAAATCAGGGCTTTCAGGGTCCAAACTGCCAGGGCCTGAGTGTGTGTGAGACCAGAGAACGCACGAGACAAAACAACTAAACATGAAAACGCCTGAGAGTGGGAGGAAAATTAGGAAGAAAAAAAACTGTGGGAAAAAAGGGTACAGAAAGACAAAAAGCAGCAAGACTGTGAGAACGAAGGGATTAGGATTCCAGAGCTGTCCCTTCACCTCTTCATCCCTTCCCACTAGCCGGTCTCCGACCAACTTCCTGCCGGAGCAGACAGGCAGCGGCTGCTGATGGCTGAGAGCCACCGAGACGTCGGCGACGCTTGGACCAAAAATGACTCCAGTCGCTGAGATCAGACTCATCCCAAAAGCATGAGAACAAAGGAAATCAAGCCAAGAGCTGGCAGAAGGCGGCGCTCGCCCTAACAGCTAATTATGAACTGGACCTGAAAGGAGCCACAGTGGATTTGGCTCCGGCTTCAAACTTATCACCACACTCACTGTACAAATAATGACTCCAGTGTTTTTAGCTTCAGGTTGTCAGAACTGTCAGAGTTTTGTTCTGTAGCTGCTGGTTTATCATAGTAATCCAGGAGAAAGCGGCGCACTGCGGCAACAATAACGGGACGTATTAATGTCCATCACTTTCCATTTATTGGAGCAAACTCACAGCTGCAGTTTGTCTCAGAAAGTTGTCCATGCATCACGTTTATTAAGGCGCGCTGGCAGTGAGCTCAGCACACCTCAGCACAATGTTTGCTGAGCTCAAGAGTCAAAGGTTCGGTTTTCAGAAAGAAAATCACAAAATAGCGCTGATGGAGGGAAAAACGGGGATAATGGGAAGTAGGAGGCAGCTCACAGATCTAAACGGTTCAGATGAAAAATGCATTAAAAGCCCCATCGTAAACAAGGTTATTAAAGTTATCAAAAATAAACTAAATAATGAAATCTGAAACATTTTCATTAACAGAAATAAATAAAAACAGTAATTAATGGGGAAAACTAGCTGGAACTATATTCTGCATATATTATGAAATTATGCTGAAATTAGAATTATAATACCTTTTGTTTTTGTGTTTATGGATTTATTCATTAGTCGTTCAAACTGATGTGGAATTTATTTTTTTCCGCACAAGCAGTTTACGTTAACTGTCAGGAAATGACAACACTCCTCCTCTTCCTGGCGGCGATTACACTAGTTCACAAAATGACGGCTAGTCTGAAAAATGGCGGCAGCAAAAGTACGGAAAAAATGCCAGAGCCAGTTTGTTGTTCAACAACAGTCAACTACAGTATCTTCTGTTGAGTACTCATTAGCCTATCAATGTATCACAATACAATACTGCAACCTTTTTTAATTCTGCACCTAAGAATTAACCAAAGTATAAAATAACTAAAAGTTATATAAACTAAACTAAAACAAAACTAACAAGAACTATAAACTGACTGAATTTAACTGACTCAGTAAGTTTCAATTGAAACTAACTGAATTAGACAAACAAAAAGTCAAAACTAAATAAAACTAAACAAATAAAAAAATCTATCAAACTGGTCATAACTCCTGCTTCATGTCCTCTCTGGGTTCCATCTCCAGGTCCAGATAATTACGAAGACGGGATTGGCTACATCAAGTCTCAGTACGAAGGCAAGAACAAGTCGCCCAACAAGGAGGTGTACTCTCACGTGACCTGCGCCACGGACACCAACAACATCCAGTTCGTCTTTGATTCTGTCACAGATGTCATCATAGGCACCAACCTGCGGGGCTGCGGCTTGTACTGACCGGATGCTTTCACTTCTGTGGTACCTTGTTATGTCACGTGTGTGGGGCCAATTCGATTGGTCATCTTGAGAGAGTTGGTAAAATGATGTCCTCCTTTACTACAGAGCAGACTGTTGGTCCAGCTTGATTTAACTCGTTGGTTGGTTGGCTGAAACTTCTGCTTGTTTAGTCCTGGACCACTCCCACTGCGTGCTGTTGTTTTTCTGACCTTACCTGTCCCGAGTTCCCTGTCCTAGCCCCTCTGTCTCAGGCCTTTATACCAAACAATGGTGTCTTGGTTCATTCTGTAAAGGGGCAATTGTGAGAAAAGCTTACAAGTTTGTTAGATAAGCCATTAATGCATACATAGTGTTGTAAGAAATTTCCATTGCTTAATGCTTCATTCTATTTGACCTAATATCACGAGATTCCTCACCAACCTCGTTCAGAATCCAACATGGCCGCTGCATGTGTATTCTTAGCTCCTATAATTACCTGATTTTTTTGCATTACTGAGTTTGCATTTCATTGAATCAGTCGCACACACAGTACTCTGCTATCTTTGTTACGGTGATTGAACACAATAGCAACCAGAAAATTGGGTTGTTTTGCTACCACAGTTAGCTGGTCTTCTGAAGACAAACTTAAGCTAATGTCTGTGGTTATAACTGAACACTCCTACATTAGCTATGTCTTTATATTAATGGATTTTTTGTGGAATGTGACTCCAAATTATTCAAAAGAAAATGTAGCTTGAGAAGCTGAAATACCTAAACGTAATGCTCGCTGACATCGTTTGCAAAGCAGCCAATCCTATTTTTCCTAGATTAGCTGTAACTCCTGAGAGCGGAAATGAGGAAAACTGTTGATATTCTGCGGTAGTGTTAAGACGGTTTACACTGTCTGTATTAATATATATTAAGGTATATTTGGTGTTTGAACTAATAAAGTAGGGAGTTATTAGCATTTTAGGGGATATTTTATCTATTCGTTGGCGGTTGTGGTCCATATCTCCTATGAATAGCAGGGATGTCACACTTTTCTCTACACTGGTTTCTGCATAGTGACAAGTAATGTATTGTTTGGACCTGGAGTATTATTTACCGTTTCTAATAATGAAAACCATTTTAGGCTAGTTTTTTCTCTGACTTCTGATATGAGACATAGGACCTTGGAAGAGATCTGAGAATCAACCATATTTTAAACAAAGAACGTTATTATTAAAAATCTCACCATCTTAACCGAAAGTAAATACTTTCAACTCCAACGTTTCTTATTACATAATTATCAATTGTGTATTTTTATTTGTAGACAATTAGGATGTAAATGGAGGAAAACAGGATCTGAGCTGGGAGGAGGTTGCATCATTGCCTCATGTTGCAGTGTGCATGACTCCATTATGAAACCACTTAAAACAAAGGACTAGAAAAGCTGACTCAGCCTGGAAGCTACATATAGTGGCTGGATGGATGCATCGATTTCACCCCACCCTGAGACTTCAGCCATTATCTGAGGCTGCTCTCTGTAACATTCCTACTGTCTGCCGTAAAAACCCAGAGCTGAGCTTTGGAAGACTGGAACCTGGAGAGAGTAGATGGCTGGCATTTGGGTTCAGATTGAATATTATTACGTTATGGAAGGTAGGAGTGGGCGTTTATCATATCGTTTATCATTTATCGTGATAAAATTCCAATTGATGTCTATTACCTGCGTTTTTCATGTCAAAATTAAAAATGTTTCATAAAAACACCACTTCTGCAAAAACTCAACTTTCAATAAAAAGATTTGGCACTATGATGAGGTGGAGGTTTATTGGTAGTATCAAAATTGGTTTATTTTTCAGAACCGTAATGGGAAGACTTTTTATGCATCACGACTCACATGATCAACAATCAGATGTTGCCACTGGCACAAACCACGAAGAAAACAGGAAGTAGTTGGAGGATAATGGGGCGGCCATGTTTTTTTAATAACTTAACACGTGAACAAACTTATTCACATGTTATTTTAACTGTTTCTTTTTTAATGGAAACACTGCAGTAGCAAAATGTGTCTGATGTGAGTGGATTTACTGCTGTGATTCGTGCTTCATCACTCCCATTCTCCGCCTCACTTTTAAACAGGTAGATGACGTCATCAGCTCATCTTTCCACAGCTGCGCCAAATTTCCTAATTAGTGACGGAGCGTTCCCCGAGGCTGTTGATTGGCCTGCTGTGCATGATTCTGCTTGTGGATTTTCTGTGTCTGTGTGTGTTGGCAGATTGCGTACAGTTAATGGTGTGTGTGTGTGTGTGTGTGATTTAGCAGAACAGGAAAGGTCAGCTCACAAACGTGTGTGCACGTGTTGTGTTGGGAGACAGCATCAGCTCAGGGGTGCAGTGGTGGAGTCAGTATCTGTGGATTAATTACCCGCAAGGCACCTGTCTACCCTTTACGCTAACACAAACACACACAGCAGCACAGGCAAGTGTACACACATGCACTGAACGCACAGAACGGCCCTTGGGTTTTTAAAATGTCGCCACACCTTCCTTTGCCAAATGTTCCCATCGTTTGTAGCTAAAAGCATCAGATGGATTCTGGTTGATTTGGCAAACAGAAAATCTGCTGTTTGTGTGTAAGAATAATGATGCACTGTGTTCTTAAAAATCTCTTGGTAGAATATGTAGTACAACAAAATTGTATTCTTGTTTTGTATTTTTTTGTTGTTGTTTATTCTGTGCATTAAAATTACTTCATTTTAATGCACTGTGCATTAAAATTATTTAGTAATAAAGTTATCCTTACTTTTTTATGGAAAGTACTTTCCATCTTAATCCACAGGGGAAGTTGCATGTTTGTTTGTTTTTTAATGGAAACTAAATTCTTGGGTCTCCAAATCCAAAGAATGCACCATACTGGCAAAATTTTGTCTTAAAATTTTTTGTTGTTGTTTAATCTCACTGAATTAAGCCAGAAAAGGCTTTAAAATAGGATAGTAGCAAATGAGCGCAGTTTATCAGTTTTGTTAGTTTTTTGTTTCTAGTGCCTAACATCAAGATCTGTCACCAGTTGGAGGAAGACATCCTGCTGAATTTGCCATTTACGTGACGTTCTGTAAGCTCCAGTTCACAGTGATAAAATTATAGTCTTTGTTTTTATTTGCCTTGCAGCAGAAAGTGACAACATACAGTTTGAGCTCCATCTCCTTGATTCTGGCAAGAATCAAGGAGACTAATAATACTTGATCAGTATTATTAGTTTACCCCCAGTTTGTTCACAGCATAAACATAACTCAAACCTAAATGATCTAATATGTATTTTGTACATCTAAATCAATTAGTGTAAGAGTTTGTGAGTTGCAGCTTTAAGCATTTTGCATATTTTTGGTTAAAATAGTTTTTTTGGGCGTGCCGTGGTGGCGTAGGGGTTAGCGCGACCCACATTTGGAGGCCTTGAGCCCTCGACGTGGCCGTCGCAGGTTCGACTCCCGGACCCGACGACATTTGCCGCATGTCTTCCCCCCCCTTCCTGTCAGCCTACTGTCAAATAAGGGACACTAGAGCCCACAAAAAAAAATAAAATTAATTGTTTTCCAGAAGTGAAATGTCTTTGCAGATATCTTAGTCTCTGGTTTATTGGAAACATTACGAAGTGACATGTGGTAAAGTCATTTTGGTTTACCTGATGTTGTACATGCACCCCTCAACATGGCTCCTATTGATTCCTTTGATTCCCAGAAAAAGCTTAAAGATTTTTAAAAGCTTTTGATAAATCAGGATGCATAGAAGGATTCTGCAGGAATCTTCTCGGGGTCAGAGACTGGTGACTGTGGACAAGGTCACCAGTCTCTCACAGGAAACCAAACATTGAACCTAAATCCTATATTTACCTTACTTTTTTTTATTATTATATCCTATATTTGCATTACATTGCAGGGAAACATGACTTTTATGCTGCACTCCAGTTGCTAGTTCTCAAATCTGGAAATAATGTAACAATCAAATTAAACTTGTTTGAGAAATTTCAAAATGTTGTTGACTAACTTGTTTAAGTATTACTATTAGTAACACATTTTATGAGCACAATGTTTGTCCGAATGATTTATTAAGATTCAAACGTTTATCAGGTCAAATAACCAGTTTGTAACGGCATCTGGCACTTGGTTTTATACACATTGCAGCTATGCAGCTATGTTGTAATTTGAAAGCAGGGTTGGTGAGAAACATTTGAGCTTCAGAACCAGAAATGCACCTTCTGATAGTCGTTTCACTTTATCATCATTATGTTTTTAAGCGAAAGCTGCTGTCTCGCTGTTTCCTGTCTTGCGATATCGGTTGGCGTCCTTCCTGGGTCTAAACATGAGGAAACGAAGCAGAATTATGTGTGACTTTTGATGGTGTGTGTCCACTGGGATCAGTGGTGTGGTATTCACATCGTTCTGCCTCGTCATGACCGGGTACATTACGTTTCTATGATGTTTTGCTTTGTTTTTAAAGAAGAAAGTCCACTGACTATCTGATAACTAAATTTTAGTGCCATATTTAAGTGGTGGCATAATTATTAGTCAAATAAATAAAAAGTAGATAAACTCTCAAGTTTCACTTTTAGCTTCAAGCATCAGGCATGCCAAGGTGAGTGAAGCACCAGGGCTGTTTGGTGGGAAATCAGAAACTTTTTTTCTGAGTCATTGTTGCTGTGCTTGAGTCACAGTGTTGTTGATTCTGTAGCAACAGCCCAGATGTATGTATACACGGTGTTCATGAGCTTCAACGGCCGGGTGGCTCATGTTTCTGGCTTGGCTGAAAATCCTCTGGCTGTCTGGCTGAGCTGGTGGTCAGATTATGTGTAGGGAAGCATAGAGCGGCAATCTCACAGTGGTAGTTTACTGTGGTTTTATGGCGTTAGTGAGATAAAACCCACATATGAAATAGTAATGGGGCTAAAACTGCTACTGTTTTCTTCAGAATACATCATCCTGGATTGTGACAATTGGTTACCGAATTTCATGATGGTGTTCAGGAAAATGCTTCTCCTTGTAATTAAGAGCTAGTTAATTTAGTTAAATGGGAGTAGATTAAGTCTCTTCAAACAGTCTCTAGCTGTCAGGATTCACAAAAGTTGATATTTTCATTGTTAGTTTTATCTCTTCAACCAAGTTCAGTAATTATTATGACTATTTTTAATTGGAAAAAAGCCTTTCCATTGTTTTAATTTGAAAAAAAAAGACGTGAATATGAAACCTGAAAGACAAGTCAAGACCTGATGCCTTTTACTGTCTTTAGCAATAACAGCTAAAGCAGTTTAAGATTTACCAAAGCCCACAATACATGAGGAAATGGACCAAACATCCCAAAGTTTCCAATTAAAAATGTATTAGTGAAAACCTTTGGGGAGTTTCTTCTTAGTTTATTTAGTCAGGGTTTTTTTTTTCAAACATAACTTAAATGTATGTCTTTATAATAAATGCAAGCCTTGAGTTTTGCTCATCTATACGTTATAGAACATGTAGAAAGTTTTTTCTTTAATAAGCAGTGAAGAACCAACATTTCTTAGCAGCTTATAGTGTTTGTATTGATTAAACAGTGTGATCTGCTCATTCAGCCTGACCTTCCAGAACATCCAATTGTTTCTTAGAAGTAAAGTACCACGCTGTAGCACTAAAGCAGTTAGGGGTTAATAGGATGGAAACAGCGCTGAGAGAAGAACAATGAGCCAATCAGTGTGTCTCTGTGTAGATGTGTGTGTGAGGGCCAAAAGCAAATAACAAAACTTGATCTTTGTTAGTAAATATCTAATCTGTGTTGGCTACATAAAATAGGGATTTGTGGGTAATGTAGTTTATCTGTCATTTCTCGGTGTAGATCTTAAATTCAGATAAAAAATGCCGCGTGGCTGCAGCACAGAGAAATGGTTGCATTTGTGCCACGTTTTTATGTTTGTTTGTTTTTTGCCCTAACAACAGCAGCATAACAAGCTGCTGACGTGCCACAGTGCTACAGATGAAGAACTAAACCAAAGTGCCAAATATTTTCCTTATTAGCTCCAGAGCAGCTCCAGTCCTGACCTTGCTTGCATGCCCTTACAGTATGAGCGATCTTCTGATTTTCAGTCTCACTTTGCCGTAATGAGCACTTAAGCCGAGGAGTCGCTCGCTCTCCTGCAGGAAGTCTCCTGGCATCAACTGTGCCTTTTCTCATCACACCCATAACCCAGCTCTCCTGTTACCATATGTTAACTCTGTCTCCATGCCAACCAACACTGTAAACACTGTCCAGGTACTGCAAAACCTGCACAAACTGTAGATGGATGTGTATATACTGTATGTGTGCAAGTGCTAAACTGTTTGTGCTGTAACTCCCTCTCTGTTGATAATTTATTGAACATTGTATTTATACATGAGACAATGATAATAAAGCACCACATGAGCAACCGGAGATGTGTGATTATTTTCCCTCCTAAAATGTTTTTCCTGGATATCAAGAAGTTTATTAGTGCTGCTCTCGTTCTTCGCTTCTCTTCCTCCGATTTCTTTTTCTGGGTTTGTCATTTTTTCTACAGCTGTAATTATTCAAAGGATTTCTGTAAACAAGTAAAACAGCCGTTTGTTTGAGTGCGAGTCAAATGAGAGCAGCATAATGGCTTAGGAAAATGTTGAAGTATTAATTCTAGAGAAAAGTTTCCCTCTTTGTTCTCTCATCACTCTTTCGCTCAACTTTTAATAGTAACATGTTATTGTGTAAATCTTCACTTTTGTTGAGTTGCTGTTAACTTTGAAAATTTCCTCTTTTTTCTCATCTTCCTCGTCATCCGTCCTCATCATCCCGCTTTCCTGTTTGTTCCCGCTCCTCTCTCACCGTTTCCCCGCTCCTTTTCTTCCTCGTCCGCAGAATCGCATGCACGAGTCTTTGATGCTGTTTGACTCCATCTGCAACAACAAGTTCTTCATCGACACCTCCATCATCCTCTTCCTCAACAAGAAGGATCTGTTTGCAGAGAAGATTAAGAAGTCTGCACTCAGCATCTGTTTCCCAGAGTACACAGGTCAGAGATTTTTTTCACTTAAAGAGGCAGTATCAGATTATTATAATGTTATTCCCTCATCAAAACATACTTGGAGTGTTACCTTGATTCTTTCATGCATTTTTGAGAAATCCTTTAATCTCCATTGCAACCATTCAGCTGTGAAAAACGCATGGTTGGACCTAGCTCCGCCTTTGAGACGCAGCTCCTCCTCCACTCAGCTCCTTCAGACTAGCCAGCAGCAATTAGCAAACATCTGATAGAACTGTGCATCTGCTGAGCTCGTTCTAGGAGTTACTTCTCAGAGCAACTCTGGTAAAAACATTAAAGGGTTAATAAAGGAGCCATGTTGTGATGATTTCTTAAAGGCAGAGTTTCAGGAAGAGCAGGAGTTTTTAAAGAGACAGAGGCCCAATTTCAAGGTGTTAAATTAGCAAGTAAAATGTTAAGTCATATTTTTGATTTTATAACTGAACTTAACATAGTTACCTGATTGTGCTATAAAATGGGACTTTGTGCCTGGAAAACATAATACTCCCCTTAAAGATTATTTTTGTTTTGCTGTCACATTTAAAGGTTTCAGATCCTAAAATAAACATTAATATTAAACAACGATAACAATAAATACAAAAAAACAGTTTTCAAGTGATGATGGCATTTAGTCCAGTACTCCATGTAGAAAAACCTTAGACTGGGATTTGCACCGAGGACCTTCTTGCTGCAAGGCAGGAGTGCTACCAACTGTGTCACCAGGATTAAAATCTTTAAACAATATGCTTTATTATTATTTGTAGTAGTATTGGTGTTGCTGTTGTTAAAGGAATATGATTTCAAAAGTAGCTGCTGGTTTTTATTTGTTTTTCCTCATGTCATCTTTCTCTGATTTTAAAATATTTTGGTCACCTTAAACTTGTAAAGCAAAAATAAAAGAAGTAAACACCTTTTTATTTACAGCACTGATTATTGTAGAAGATTTCACCGTCAGTAACTCATAAACGGATTTTGAGCCGATCTTAATTTAATTCTGTCAAAAATTGTAAATTTATAATATGAAGTTAAGAAATTCATTTTGACATGGAAATGCTTTACTGTGTCATCGGCATATAGACATAATGTGATGTTAAGATTGTTTAGGTTACAGTTTTCTTGACTTAAATAATTTTGAGATGATAAATGTGAGGCTTGTTTTAATTATCTCATTACATTTAGTTTTCTAAAAACGACCTGGAGTTTGTTTTTCATGTTAATGTTTCATTATCTCATCAGCTGGAGATAATGTTACCTTGTGGTTGTTTGTTTCTTTATCTTGAGAAAATAAACTCTCAAACTTATTATTATTTCAATAACGGCTCCATTTTCTCATTATAAAAAACAATATCAAGGTTTTTTATTTTTTGTATTTTTTCTTGAGGCAACAGCTTTATTATCCCATTAATCTGTTGAAAAATGAGACCTCCAGCTTTCTTTGATGAGAAACTCATTTCATTATCTCCTGATCTGGAGATGTCGAGACTTGATTGTTGAAACAATCTTTATTTCAAGCATGACTTTATGACAGTCATGCTGCCAGCAGTTTCAAGCTCCAACTCCACCCATTAAACATTAAAGCTTCACATTCACAGCTTATCCCCTAATCTCCTGATGGGGATCCTAAACAAGAACACCTTAATCACCTCTTTTACCTTCCCAAATGATCAAGTTCTTGATTCTAAAAATGGTCACATCAAAATTATTAGTAGCCGGGTTTTGTTCCTGTCATATGTCTGTTTTGTGGTCAGTAGGACTTTTTCTGAGCATTTACCTTGTAAAGTCTTTTCTTTTGTTTGTTTTAGAAAAAAAAGAATATGTTTAAGACTCTGGTGGAACAAGCTGTTTTCCAGATTCAGTTTTATGGGGGGCAGAGGGGTTTCATGCTTATCCAGCCAGTTGCACATTTATCCACATTTTTAAAGACAGCAGGAGGTGAAATGACCTCAGGAAGAATCATCCCAGTTTGGCAAAGGAGGGTGAAGATGTCTGAATGGCTTAGGAATGTAGATAAATTATTTACTTTTTTAATGATTATCTCAGTTTTACAATAGAACATGTTGATGATTTTGAACTAAGAAATACATCCTGTATCTGCAGTGTTGGTCCAGTATAACTTCACTTCTCAAAATTCAGGTTGATTTGATTCTGATTCAGACTTTCTTACAAATGTATCCACAACTGCTTAAAACTGCTAAATAAATTGACCAAACTTTGAGTTGTGTTCATTACCAGAGCTCAATTTGCTGCTTTTATGTTTCAGCTGTTCTGACTGCCAGAGATGGTTTCATATTTCCTGTTGGGACAGAAAATCATTTTTTTCCAACAGCTTTTGGCAAAAAAGCAAACAAGCTCATTCAACTGGACTTACTTTGGAGATCTTGACCTAAAACCTTAAATTAAGCTTAAGGTTGTTCAGTCAGAGAGCCGTGTGGACGTCCTGATCCCATTTAAAACTGGATACCAAAGCATGAATGACTGATCTTTACTGTCTGAGTGAGATTTCCTGGAAATTAAAAACCTCAGGTCTGCTCTCTGATTAACAGCTGCCTGATTGAGGGCATTAGTTGTGCACGGGACCTTCAGCTGTGGATTTACTGTCTCTGCATTATAAACCGTCTGAAAAATGTGCCACTTTAAATCTTGCGGTATGACTACAGCTGCAAGTTAGTTTGCAGCAGAGAGAGGGAGATCGAAATGGTTGGAGGAACATAAAACCTCGCTTCAAGAGGAGATTTACTTTACTGCATTTCCACAAGTGGAGAATGATAGCGAGTACAGGGAGGAGAGGAAAGTTGTTGGCAGTGAGTCTGCAGGAACGGCAGAGGGAAGCAGAAAGACTTCTTGACGTGGAAGTGGGAGCCAGATGTAGCGGTGACGGATAAAAGCACTATGAGTAATAAACGCGTGTGAAGAGGCGCTATGATAAGCCTCTTCACACACTCACAGTGGCGCACCCGTCTCTCACGCTGCTCTGATAGTCACACTGAGCCCTTCTGACAGGTTCCACCTTTTCTTTTTGCTGCGTCACATTCTGAACACTCCTCATTCTGATCACTGGAAATACATTTTCTGATTTCATTTTTTATGACAGAAAGACTAGGGTGGAGTTGGAGGGTTTTGCAGCTTTGCATTCTTAAAGGGAATGTATTATGGAAAATTCACATATTGCACGTTTTTGTACTTCCATTTGGGTTTCTACTGCTTCTAAAATCAAGCCAAATGAGTTGATGCTTTTTGGTGTCTGGTTTCAAAAAACCCCAGAATGAAACATCACAAATCAGCAGGAACTGCTCTGTAACCTAGCAACCCAAGCAGAGCTCCACCGCATTTGTTGAGCTGGTTTTACAGCTGTGCGTTGTACAATGGCTGCTGGAAAAGACAAAATGTTTTGTTGACTTATCATCCAGAAACCACTTGCTGCATTCATGTTGGATGTGCGGGAGGCTCCATTTCTGCTTTTCAAAGATGTACAGTTGTACGTCTGTTCACAGCTTTTTTAAGTTGAGTTGAGGGGCGTGGCCAGCAGCAGCTTGTTTGGATTTAAAGTGACAAGAGGCCCTAAATGAGCTCAAAATGGGTAGAACTGAGCAGACTAAAATCTTATCTAAGAATAATTTTGAGCAAACAAATTTAATGACCATGTTTTGTAAAGACCATAGACTTATCCTAACCTGTTCAAGGGTTCATAGTGGGTCACCTTTAACAGATGTAGCACCAATTCACAAGTACCGTCCAAGGCACTTTACAAAAAAATCCTTTTTGATTCAGTCGTGCATATGTTCCAATTCATCCTACTTATAAAACAGAACATTATGCTCAGTTGATTATTCTGAATAGTTTTAAAAGTTTTTATCTAGAAACCCAGCAGATTGGATTGAGTCGGTGACTTGTAGCATTTACTCCTCCTGGATGTAGCGACAATCTCTTACATTGAGTTGTTGACTTTACAGCAATCCCTCATACTGAGCATGCGTGTAGCAACAGTGGAGAGGAAAAACTCCCCTTTTACAGGAAGAAACCTCCAGCAGAACCAGAACCATCTGACACGACCGACTGGAGGCTTGAGAAGACAGAGCAGAAAGAAACAGAAGAACTGATCTGGGATTATTTTTATGTTCATGAAAATAGAAAGTTAATGGCTGGAGAGGGAGAACGATCAGCAGATGGCAGCATTATTTCAGCTGTTGGTGATCTTTTAGTCTACAAGTTGACTACATCAACAGGCAACTGAACTGAGAGCAATTTCTGCAAAACAGGCAGATTTTAATGTATAATACTGTAAAGTCTCAATGTTTTTGGTGCTGTTTTCCAACTGAACTGAGAGTAGTTGTTTTCTTTGTTTGTTTGGGTTTTTGTTTTTTAAACAGGCAGATTTTAGTATAAAATCTGGTAAAATCTCATTTAAATTGAGTTCTTTTGTTCTGTTTTCTGCTCGTCCAGGACCCAACACCTACGAAGACGCGGCAGCTTACATCCAAGCACAGTTCGAGAGCAAGAACCGCTCTCCAAATAAGGAAATCTACTGTCACATGACCTGCGCCACGGATACGGGGAACATCCAGGTCGTGTTTGACGCTGTGACCGATATCATCATCGCCAACAACCTCCGAGGGTGTGGCTTGTACTGAGCGCGCCCACACACACCCTGGACCCCCTCCCTCCACCCACCACCACCACCACCCCTCCACTTTTCTCCCATCCTTCCTGTCCTCCTCCTCTTCCTCCTCTTCCTCTGTCTTGTTCCTTTGGCACTGCTGTGGAAATGATGATGGCGATAATGATGATGATGATGATTCTCTAAAGAAAAACAACAAAAAAAATCCAACTAGGTACATATTAATAATGAGGATGATTTAAAAAAAAAATAGGCAACATGCATATAAATATAAATATATATATAAATCTATCTAATGTTTTTGGTTCTTGTGTCCTCTCTGCTCTGATTCCCTCCTGATGTTTTTTTTTTGGGTCTGTTGCCAAGCAAACAAAATTAGTTTTAGTAGAAAAACCCCAAACCTGCAGCCTTGAAACATCTTGAACAAAGTTGAGGAAAGCCTCCGTTCCCGCTCTGTCACGTGGTCGACTGTGTGATTTTTTTTTTTTTTTTCTTGTTAACAAAACCGAAGCCTGTACTTTTTTTTCTTGCATACTTTTTTATGTGTTGTTACTTTGAAAATGATGATGCTGTTTTATTTCTTTGATGATCGTGTGTATATTTATTGAGTCTGTACACTGATTTTTCTCACCTCTCACCTGCACTTCCTGTTTAATCCTGGTCATTTTGGGCTGTTTTACGGATTATTAATACTTTTTTTATTTGCAGAAATATGTGTATATGTGAGCAGCACTAAAATGCACCTGACAAGTTGGATAAGAACGTTAAAAAAATCTGCTAAGACTGACTTGATTATTTTTGTTGTTTACATTTGAGAAGACATTTTAAGATGTTCTCTGTTTTTTTGAGTAACTTTTAACATCTTCACATTCAAGACCCAGTTTCCACCCAGGATCCCCGGTTTCCTGTTTCCATAATCTGGTCTTTGCTATTGGCCAGCCGCCGACCACAGCCGGGCTCGAGAGCCAACAGGAAACTTGCTTACTGACTGAATTGTCAGTGCCGTGTAACAGAGGCACTGCGCTGTAGATAGCTGCGCTTTTAGAAGCAGGTAAAACTCTGCCTTCCTCCCCATAATAACCTAATAACATTCTCCATTTAAGAAAACTAATTAATTTATTAATTTATTTATTGACCAATCGCCCGCCATCCTCTCTTTCCTCGCTGTCGACTCTTGCATGGCGCCCAGGCGTCAAGATTTGACCCTTCCCCCCTCCTGTCCTTTTCATTCTCTTCTTTTCCATTCCCAACACAAATAGCATGAGTTACTCAACTTTGTATAAAAAAAGACCAGTTAGTTGTTAAAACGTATAACATAAAGCTGCTTATGAGGGAAAAAAAACACTTCATAAAAAGTGCAAATTAAATGGAAAAACAATTAAAAAAAAATATGTGGAAGCAGCAACTGAAGGGGAAAGCTGATTGGTTTCTGAATGGGGGGTGAGGGATGAATTATGAGAATATGTCAGAAAAATGTGAGTTGAAGTTTCCGAGCAGGAACAGCTCACATGTGAAGCTTTGAAGTGAAGAAAAGTTTAGATTTTTCCTGCAGCGACACAAAGGGCAAAAATCTCCCAGAGAAAAACCGCCTTCACCACGACACTGACCGACATCATGACGATTTCTCGTGATTTGTAGCTACGGAACGTTTTCTTTCTCCATTTCACATGAGCCGATGTTTGGCGGACGGTTCCGGTCGGACGGTGAGCTGACGAGGAACCACGGAGAACCCGGTGTTGCTGTAACGCTCCCATCTGTGCCCTGCCCCCAAGTCCCGCCCCCAGGCCCAAGCTCCACCTCCTCTGCCTGTTTCCCTGCATTAGAACCGTCTCCTCACTTTAGCCTGACTCAGAACGATTAAATATAATATTATAACAATATCTATTTTTTATTATTTCTTGGGGGGATAAAAGAAAAACACTCTTTTTGTGGGGGAGAGCACGTTTCTGGCTGCATCCGCTAGTTAGGGATGCCGCATGTTAACACATCGGCGCTGTATAAAGTCATGCTCCTTCTTCTTCTTCTTCTTCTCTATCTTTTTCAGTTTAGTGCACACCTTCCAGGTCTATAATGAAAAGCACAGTTCTCACCTCACACATACACACTCACTCACGCAGACACACAATGAGTAGATTTGGAAATTTATTTATTCATACCTGATCTATGTTTCCCCCTCATCAATCTATCTATAGAAACCTCTCTTTCATGCCTTCTTGATTTCTAGTTTTTAAAAAAAGAAAAAACTGTGTATAATGACACAATGAAGCTGTTTGTTTTTTGCATTCAGTTCCTGTTATCCTCATGATTTATTTTTTTCTTACCTACGTTCTGTTCTTTACCCAGTGAATGCTTTTTTTCTGTGCAGCTTTTTTCTCTCTTTCTCTCCCTCTACTCTTCTTTAGTGAATGGTTGTTATTTCATGTGGGATGTCCGTGCTGGAAAAACCAATCGAATGTAGTGTTTACATTAAAAAGCCACTGTTTTCATGACTACAGAAAAAATACCTTCTTGTCTCTGATTTTCTGACTTTCAGCTGCAAGAAGCGTTACACGTTGCTGTTTGTTTTATATTCAGCCTTCAAGTAACTAAGAAATCCTAGACGTACAGATGTGATCAAATATTTCCATCATGAACATTTAATACTTAAACCTTCTTTTTTCAGGGTGGATAATTAGAGAAGGTATGGCAGCAACATTTTTTAAAAGTCTGTTCTTTTTCTCATTTCTTCTCAAAGAAAAGAACAACAAAACAATGTAATTCTGGCCAAATATTTGCTCATTCATTTGTTACACTTCTGTTAAATTACAGTGAACCCCTGAGACTCTCTGTAAACTTGTATAACTGCCTAGCTTAAAAGTTCAAGAACAAAATATATCTCAATTAATATGGAGCAGTGCATATTAATTGAGTAAAGACCTGGAGTTTACTATTGTTTTTGATCAAATATTAAACAAAAAATAGAACAAGTCTAAATAAGTTTATTTAGCACCAGAATAACAAGTCAAAAGTATTTTCATTATTTGATTTTTCTAAATCCTAAAGTGTGATTTCTTGCCAAAAAACTGAAATTTTGAGAATAAACTCCCAAACTTTACAGAAAAAAAATTTAAATTTCAGAGTTTCAAAAGTTGCAAATTTTTGACTTCATATTATGTTTTACTGGTTTTCTTAAATCAATAGAGGAATTTAAAAATCTTTATGTTGATTCTAAATAAGAAATATCTAGAAATATGCTTTAAATGTGGTTGTTAAGTTGGAAGATAAAGAACTTGAATTGGTTTTCAAGTTCTTTATCTTAACAATATTGTTAATGTTCATTATTATGAACATTAACAATATTCAACATAGCTTAATATCACATCATAAGCTTTAAATCCTTAAGCTTATTTATAGGCCATGTGACTGCAATCTACTCTAAAACTTAGTTGAAGCTAAAGATACATTTTTGACTCTTCAACCTCAGGATAAAATTAACATCCCAATAAAACCTGTAACTTTTACCGTTTGTTCCAAATAGTTCACTCAGATGAAACATTTAAATCTAGAGTTTCCAACCCTGAGCTGCAAAATGCTATGTGGAGCAGTTAGGAAGCGCTGCAGTAAATTAGAGGAATACATCTTCGTCCCTGCAGAGGAAGCTTCCAGCAACAGCCTTGATTTAATTTCATGAAGGGCAATAAATGCTGAGAGTGACGGCGCTGCTTGCTGCAGGGTTACTGTCATCCAGCGTTCTCCTGCCCTTCGCTCCATTATAAAAAATCTCCTCGCTGTTTCTCACTGTTAAAAGGAAATGTGATTACTGTCTTCACAAACGGGAGAAAGTCCAGGGTGTGAAAAGTTTTTGTACCTTATGGTTTCAATTAAATTTTATTTATAAAGCAATTTTTAGAACCTTTGTACTTCCATTTGGGTTCCTACTGTCTCTAAAAACAGACCAAGCACCTAGAAAAACACAGAGTTTTGTTTTTGACAATAATTTAATGTTTTTTGGTGTCTAGAAAATGAATTATTTATTAAAAAAAACTCCTGAATGCCCATCACCTAACAACCCCAGTGAAGCCCAGCCCATTACCTAGCAACCCCAGCAGAACTCCCAACACGTTTGGTCAGCTGGTTTTACCGCTGAATGCACTGTACAATGGCTGCCGGAAAGACAAGTGTTTTGTTGTTGACTTACCATCCAGAAACCACTTCCTGCAGGTAGGTCCTAACACCAGGTTAAAGGTCATTCACAGCACCATGCCATCCTATGTCTTTTCTCTGTCCTTCCGGCACAAAAACTGAGCAGTTTGGGGATAAAGAGGTGAAATATCACTTGCTTTGTAGTTGTGACTGGCTTTGAAACATCTGACTCATTTAAAACTTGGTTTCCTGCCATTAAATTAGTAATTGTATCTTTACGTCTTCTGGCCTTCTCCACACAAATTCCCAAAGTGCTTCTTGTTCTCCACACTCTTACTGTCAACAGGAAATTGGATTCACTTACTCCTCCTCTGTTGGTGCATTTACAGGAATGTCCTACAAGATACATTTAACCTCTTCCAGTGGGATTTATTACGTGTACACCGATATCTATCTGTAATTCTGCAACATGAATACACATTTCGATAACTGGATTTCCTCAGATATAGCACATAGAAAAAGTCCTACACATCCAGTACTTATCCTGACAGGAAGCATAACACAAAGCGTCGTTGTCACAGTAGATGGGAAAGTCGATGGAAGTGGATCTTTGAGACAGAGAGCGACTGCTTTCATCCTCGCTGCTGCTGCTGCTGCTGCTGCTGCTGCTGCTGCTGCTGCTGCTGCTGCTGCTGCTGCTGCTGCTGCTGCTGCT
>CAEGAG010080665.1:0-10316 GCA_903067065.1 Brachyrhaphis terrabensis | reverse complement strand
GACACACCTGGGATCAATCGAGGGAAGACGGGATAACAGGGAGACTAATAGACACGGATAACTCGAACTAAATACACGGAAAACTCGAAAATAACAGAAAAACACAGAAACATAAAAAATAACCACACAGAGAACACGGAACATGACAAAAATGGACAATGATGAGTAAGCATATGAAAGTATTTATTGTATTAAATTTCTTTGTGCATTTTCCTAAATCCAAATATTTTACTTAGTAACATCTGCTGTTTGATACAGTATTTTAATTAGCTGGTTGTGATTGGTTGATTTTATTGAACTTTTTACAAGGAGAACTCTAATTGGATGAAAAAGATTTGTCTGTTTGATTTGGTTACAAAGACTTTGTGTGAACAGTCTTTTCTTTTTAAATTTTGTAAAGTTTTAAAATTATTCTTCTCAGCTGCACATTCCTTTGGATCGGAGTGTTTTTATTTTTAATACCTGCAAATTATTTGATGTTGTAGAGGACGGTGATTCAACGCATCAATTATAATCCTAGCTTAACCCGTCTTTGCTATCACTTGTTCATTAAAAAAAGTATTTTAAATAAATAAATAAATGACGTTTAGCCTGGTGGGGGGGAATTAAAGCCTGACGGGCTGCCAGGCTTACAATACACTGGAGGAAAATCTGGATTACACCAAATAAAGTTGGTGAAAACGCAAATGTTTTGTAATTTTTGAGGACTCAAACACATGCAGGAGGTAGACAGGATCACTTTTAGGCGATCAGAAGGAGTAAACCATATCACAGATTTATGAAAAGCAGATCTGAAATACTACAAGCAGTGTTTCCTGGAGTGAGACGGTGAGTGTGATAAACTAAATGCTCTGCAGCTGCGAGAGGAGCACGGCTGGATCAGCTGAGGATAAATGACTAATTGTTATGGAATGGATAAACGAGAGCGAGGGCAATAGATCAAAAACAACAAAACATAATAAAAACAAAGGAATCCACTCTAAATGGAAACTCAAATTCCTGTGAATCCTGACACAATGCAAACATTCTGGTTCATACTAGACATCCAAATGCACTGATTGGTTAATTCTTAATGATAAATCCTCCTAATTCCACCACAAGAAATAATAACACCAGCAGTTATTTATGAAAGGATTCACCCGGGGAGTTAATTCAGCATTTCTTTTTTTTTTGAAGCCCTAATGGAGTAATTTGATCTTCTCTGCAACATCTGCTCAGATCCATCTTCAGCTTCCAGAACAAGTACAGCAGCTCAGCTGGATCACGTTTACATGTCAGAGTGGAGACTCCGCTCACACAGGGAGATTAAAACAAAAAGAGGTTGCCTAGGTGAGCAACTTCATGGTGATTTCCTCTAATGGAAACCAGTGTTCCCAGTCCACGGCCAGCTAAAAGGAAGGAGTTTGTGTTGAAACACACAGCAGACTCACCAAAGAACATGCTGCTCTCCATGTGTCCTCAGGCTCTGGGGTTCGCTGTATTTCCTGCCAGTGTGTGTGTTTCCATGGGCAGCAGCGTGTGCATGCCTCATACACTCCTCAGAGGTGTGTGTGTCCGTGCATGTGAGTGTGTGTGTCAGTGACCAGCCTGCATTCTGCGCTCTGTCTGCTGCTTCTCTGTCTCTCCTCACTCTGGTACTCCCTTCGTTCCTCCCCTCCTCTTTAGCTCGTCCTCCTCCCTCTCTCTCTCTCTCCCTCTCTCTCTCTCTTTCTCTGTCTGATTCCTTTTGCTTTTTCTCTTTTCGCTCTCCAGGGTGTCTCTCTACATTTTCCAGCAACAGTCTCTCTTTCTGCTTGTCTCGTCCTTGTTTTATGTCACCCAAACCACTTCTTATCTTCGGCTTTATTCCCCCTCAGGATTCTGAATTTTTGTCTCAAAAATTTGCTGCTTTTTTAGGTAGTTAACGCCAGTGTTTTATGCTGTTATACTGTGAATACATACATTCTTAAATAATGTTTTAAAAAACGTAGGGACGCACGATATTGGATTTTTGGTTAATATCCGATATGCCGATATACTAAAACTCATTTAACCGATAACCGATAACCAATAACCAATACCGATACCGATATTCTTTTCTTATACCTACTTACTGAAACTTTTTGGCTTTCTCTACTGTGGAATTAAAGTACAGCATTATTTTTATCAGTTTAGCCTGCTACCAAATGCAAATGCTGAAAATGATGCAGTACCTTCAACTGGCATTATGTTTACTGTCAAACTTATTCATGACATCTGCTCTCTCTAGTCTAGGACGATGACAACACTCACACAGTGCAGATTGGTAAATCTTCGTAAAACTGAATTCAACCTGTTCACAAGCAACAAGTGAAAAGCACATCAGTCGTAAATTAATACTTAACAGTTCAGTTTCTTATGACGTTGTGCTGCAGGCATCATTATCACTGGTTTGTCGTATAAAAACACTTTTTATATCGTGAGTTATACTGACAGAATGACTGATGTCCGATATATAGTTTTACAGCTAAGATCAGCCGATACCGTGCCGATAAAAAAAAACCTTTTTTTATTTCTTAGAATCTTTTCAGAATTTTGACTTTTTTCTCAGAATTCTGACTTTTGTCTATTTCTATCAAGCTATGTCAAAATCCAAGTAAATACCCAAACATTCTTAGGTGTATGTCAATTATTGCTTTAGTAAATGAAAACAATCACATAATTGTTTCTTCCTCTTTGACTTCTTAAAGGTTTTTTTTAGAAAAAACTGAGATTAATCTCAAAATTTCTGAGAATTTACTGGAAATTTACTCCTTTTTTCTACTTTCATCAATGGACCCAATACGTCGTCGTACAATTATACAATTGTCATTTACTGACAATTATGTCGTCAGTAAATGTAAGTAATCACATAAACATTTATTCTTTGTAATAGGATTTGTAAACCTGCACTTTAGTAGATTTGAGTTTGGAGACTTATGGCACAGAAATAATTTAAACAATTCTGATTCTGAGGAAAAAAAAATCAGAAATTTGATCAATTATAAGTTAAAATGTTTTGTTCCGCTGGTAGATTATTTCCCTTATATAACTTATAATTTTTCAATATTGAGGAATTATTTACTTAAAACAAACTCTTATATCTTGCTGAAAAGTTACTTGTAAGTTAGTTTTGTTTGATTTCAAGTGAACACTAATTTTCATTAGAAACTAGATAAAAGTGCTTGGTGTGTTTTTGCGATTTAATACCAAACACACAACAAAAGTGGTTTTGGAAAAGATAAAGAAGACCCAAATTGGACCCAAATGATAATTGATCAGTTTAAATGGTGAATGTTTGCAAAGAAATCAACAAATTTAAATCTACTTTTTTTGATTGAAATAATGAAACATCCAACATTAATTATGCCACAGACATTAAATGTCCAAAAAACCTGGTGTGTTATAAATTAAACATGCAAATTTACTACATTTTGTGATGTTCTCTTACTGATTTAAGTTTGAATAATTGTGGTTTTTAATAAAGAAGTTGGTAATTACCGAGAATGTTGGGAACAGAACTGGAGAATCAAACTACTAGTTATTGAACGGGGAAGTTTATACACTGGAGAGGTGATTAAATAATGCTTCACTGAGTAATTAAAGCAATGAAAAACAGCTGATGGAGTAAACTGAGGCACAGAGAAAAAGAAAACGGTAAAATATGTAAAAAACAAATAGAGAACAAATTGACTAAACTAAACTCAAAGTTGTGGAAACACTGATAAATACTAGCGCATGTATTTGAGCCTTTATGTATAATTGTGATCATGTGTGGAATAGAAAAAATCTCAAATTTAAATATTGTTATTGGAGTCAATCCACCCACAAACCAAAATAAAGATAAAACACTTTAAATGTAACCATGGACTCTGAGTTAAAGCCATGTTTTCACAATAACAATAACAAACATTCATATTATATTTACAACCAACCATTCCTCTCCTCCTCTGCGGGGCGTTTTTGGCATCTTTTTGGGTTTTGCAGCTGCAGATTTACTGTGTTGGCTCAATTTCACCATTATTCTTGCTTATAAAGCCTCTATCGCAACAATGGGAGCAAAATGAAAAATATGCTGCTGTACTTTGAATTACTGGTTGTGCAACAGCATTTCTAGAGTGTAGTTTAAATTCACTTTTTGTTTTGTTTCACTTCTCAGGTTTAAACAGAAATCTGACCTAAATTAAAACATCAATCAATCTCCTCACATGTTTGTTTTAATGTTTGACTTAAACTTGATCTTGACTAAATATCTGAAAAACTTTACTTTTGGTCTGATTTTAGTTTGCTGATACATAAAACTTTGAATATGTAGCAAAAATTTAGTCTGCCCCATAACTTTGGACCATTTAGAACCAAATTTACTTATTTTCAAAAGTTTTTTTTTTTATTATTGAAAGAAACTAATTTGGAAAAAAAATTATATTTTACCTGACTTTGTTATTTTTGTTACTTATATGAATTATTGTCATTTTCTTCCTTAAATTACCAAAATTTCCACTTCACTATATACAGTCCACTCCACTGAACCCCACTAAAAACCTCCTGTTATTCCAACAAATATTAATTCCTGAGTTAAACCATTAGTATCGTTGCTTCTAAATGAATATAAACTTGTTTTTTTGCATTATTTGAGGTCTGAAAGCACTGCATCTTTTTGGTTATTTTGTCCATTTCTCATTTTCTGCAAATAAGATGAGATAAATAATTTTTTGCTTGTAATTTCAGAGACATGTTGACAGCAGTTCATAGAATAAAAGAACAATGTTCATTTTACTCAAACATAAACCTGTAAAAAGAAAAACAAAGAGACACATCATTTTAAGTGGCCTCTTAATTTTTTCCAGAGCTGTATTTTGGTCCAACTGATTATGTAATATTCTAAATATTAAATGATTGATAATTTGATCAGTTATTCGTTTTTACTCCTACTTGAGTAATTTCTTGGACGGCTACTTTTTACTTTTACTCAAGTAAAAATATGCTAAAGTTGTGCTACTCTTGCTTGAGTATAATTTTGGTTACTCTACCCTCCTCTGGTCGCATATCAGCACCATGTTGATTGATTGATTGATTGATTGATTGTGTATTTGAGTCTGTGATGGAGAATTTGTGCTGCTAGCTCTGCTAGCTAACCGTCTCTACAGAAATCTCCCAGCATGCCCGCCTGTGTGAAGCGTGACTTTTATAAATAACGACTTTCCAGTCGCCTCACTTCGTGTTTGCTCAAGTCTTACTCAGCGTCGGCGCTCGGCTATTTTCAGTGGAGTAAATTACCGCTTTGCGTAATGATCTTTCCTTTTTCTGGCTCCTGTTTGGTTGTCACAGTGACACAGCTGTCCAAAGGGAAGACAGTTGAGAATTTAATTACAGATACCAGCTTGATTATTAGCTTGATGTTAGAGAAATCTGATTATAGAATTAGAGTGACAGTAACACAGTAAGTGCACTGATTTAATCAACCTTTTTGTCTTCTGTCACCCCTTGCGGATGACACTCACACTTTTATTTTCTCTTGAATGCTCACCCTCTCAGTCCCAGAATGCCTTTTGTTGTTGAATTTCACTCCCATCTGTCTTGTTTTTCTTTCACTTTGTCACTCTCTTTTCATAATTTTTGCTTTTTTTCCCCCACTTTTTGCCTGGCTGTAATCAAACTCAACAGGCACAAATATCAGACTGCAGCTAAGAGACACGGCTGCTCGCTTTTATCTCGAGTCTTCACAAACACACAAAGGCTCGCAGCATCTTTAGTCACAAAACAAGCCGTGTGCGTCAACTACACACGCTCGTATCTGCAGAGAAAAAGCTCCAGAGACACCTACAGCAGGCTGCTCTGAGAAACACAAACACGCGCAGATACAAACACAGACGACATGTTCATCGAAACAAATTTATACAACAAACATGCGGGCAAATTCATGCCGACAGAAAGATGCTTATGTAACAGAGAGATACATATAAATAACAATGTCAACGTCAGTCAGACTGCGAAGGTTTCGGAGAAATTCTGGTGGGGACGCTCAAACCGCACGTCACTGAAAAGTTTAAACTGAATCTGTCATAATTTATGCAAACCGAAGAAGGACTGGTGATTATCAAAGATCGGTCACTCAACGCTACGATACACCAGCTTTCAAAAGTTAAAGAAAACACAAACATTCTGTCAAACATCCCGTTTATACCAAAATTTACACACCCATAAATTCTGATTACCACACCGCAAAAACATAAAGCTATAAAGTAAAAGTAAAATAAGATTATACAAGTGTACATCTTTGAAAAACATTAGTAGAGCCTTCTGTACAACTAACAAGAATATAGGAAGTGTTTTGTGGATGGTAGGTCAACCACAAAACGTTTTCTCAGCTTGGGCTACAATGAGATTTAACGATGGAGAAGTGGATTTATCTTTGCACTGCAAAAATATAAAATCTTACCTCGTAATTTTGGTCTATTTTCTAGGCCAAATGTTATTAATGCTTACTACACTTGAAATAAGACAAAACTAACTAAGTAAATTTTCAGCAAGATACAAGAGCTTTTTAAAAGGCAATGCTTCCTTAATGTAGAAAATTTTGTTTTGTTCGCAGATTATTTCACTTCTAAAATGGGAAACATGTTTTGCTAGAAGTGAAATAATCTGCTAATGATACATATTTTTCATCAATATTAAGAAATTATGTACTTAAAATAAGCTCCTATATTTTGCTGGAAAGTAACTAGTAAGTTAGTTGTGCCTTATTTCAAGATTACAAAGATATTTGCACTAGAAACTACCTCAAAATTACTTGGTAAACTCGTTACCTAGCAACCCAAGCAGAGTTCAAGCACAAACTTTACAAAACTCCAGGCAGTCAGATTTAAGCAATATTTGAAAATTGCCTATTTTCCGGGCTTTCTGGATTTTTGTTTAGGCAGTTTTTCTTAGTTTGTTTTTTTTGTTAGTGGCAGTAAAAAAGAAAAGACTTGTACGGCGCCCCCTAGAGGACATATAGTGTTTTTTTTCTTTTGCGTTACCTGGAAATAAATTAGCAAACACACCCTGATATATTTTGCATACAGTCACAAATGTTAATTTAAAATTAAATCAGTGAAAACGTGTTTATATATTTGTAACTTTTTGGTGAGAAAACTGATTGAAAAATCTATTTATTTTCCATGTTTATGTCTGTTTGTGTTAGGCTGAGATGGACCTTCATTAACCATACAGACTACCAACACTAACGAGACACAATCAAACTGTCATATGACTTTATTACCCCGTAATAGTAACTCAGAAATAGTCCAAATACTTTGGATGTATTTTTTTCTTTCTTGAGTAAAGTTTCTGTTTATATGTTATAAGGAATAGAAAGAGATGAAAAGCATTTCTATCCAAAAGAAAAAGATATAAAACTTCAGACATCAAGATATTAATATACATGGAAACCTTACAAAAACCTTATTTTATAGAAGAATTTACAGCGGCCATCATAAGAAAGACTTTCAGTTATGCCGTGTGAATTGATCAGTACATTGTGGCGAGAGAAAGCAAAACTTCCTCCATGTCCTCTAGGGGGCTCCGTACTTTTGCTTGAGTGTTTTTTGTTGTACCTGTTGCAGTTTTCGCAGCCTGACAACAGAAGAACGTCAGCATGTGTTTATGTCTGTCATTGAGTCAAGTGTGTTTTGTGGTCCCGTATTCCCACACGTGCTTAACGTCTGTCTGTCTGGATGTTTTTTTTCCCACTCTCTCTCTCACACACACATTCACACACCCACACACACACACGCAGTCTGACTGTAACGCTGCTGCTGAAGGTCAGATGAAATTGACCGCTCCCGAGCTTTGGCCGCTGGTATCGACTACAAATAAGATACCGTCTTAATCAAAGTGATGTGGGTCTGAGCTCCACACACACATTCACACACATCTTTATGTTCAGTCATGCAGCAACACTGCCAGCTGCATGCACTTAGGTGAAATAAAAACATGCAAATAATAACGACTAAAAGCTGCTTTTCACTCCTCTCTGATATCATCTCCTTTAGAGTCCTCTGCTGCGACTACTTTGTATTTCAAAGATGTTTTCAATTAATCCTTCATTGCCATTCTTCCTGTCCGCCGCCCACCGTCTCTCCTGGCGCCCTCCCACTGCGCCCAGTTTTCAGAAAATAAGTTTACTGTGCATCAGAAAAGCCACCTGTCCTTGTCTCTGCTCGCTAACTTCCATCTTCCACCCTTCGTTCACGTTCCCTCATCCTGTCGAGGGGAATGTGTTTTTTAACCTTGACTCCAGGTGTTGGTGGCAGAATGGGGCATTATTTGTCACCATAAATAGCAGTTAGCCCGCGACAGCAACTCTGCAGGAAAAACCCCGGTGCACCGCATGCAAGCGCAGCCCAAGATACTTCATTAATCTTGCTGTCACTTCAGTGACGCTTTTCATTAGTTATAGGGCTATCTGATCAACAGGGACACTCTTGACTTGTTTTTCACAAAACAAATAGAGGAAATGGAGAGAAGAGAAGCTGGAAAAAATGGAGGTGAGTGCTAAAAACTATAATCTACCTAAGACATCTGATTGTCTTTCCCTTAAAATTTAAATAAAGATGCTGGCCCCCTGAAAAGAAACAAGTTCAATAAACGTGCATATTTTCCTCAGGAATGCGTCTAGTAAAGAAACGTTGCATGTTATTCTTTACATCTGGACATTTCGCACATGGGCACAACATTGGAGGGCAAAAAGACGATCCTTATAAACTTTTCCTGACTTTGCTAGCATCCGGTTATATCACACGTACGTTTAAGATTTTGGCTTGAGCAGTACTCAAGCCAAAATAAACATTTTGCATTTAAAATTAAAAATAAATAAATGATACAGGACATTTACACCTAAAATTTACAAGAGACAGAGGTACAATACTGCAAAAACAAAAAATCTTACCAAATAATTTTGATCTAGTTTCTAGTAGAAACATCTTAGTGCACTTAAAATAAGACAAAACTATGTCATAAGTAACTTTTCAGCAAGATATGGGAGCTTCTTTAGAGTCAATAATTTCTTACTATTGATGAAAAATTATTAGTTTTATTGACAGATTATTTCACTTATACCATGAGAAAATGTCTTAATATAAATAAAATAATCTGCTAGTATTGCAAGTGACTTTTTCATCAATATTAAGGAATAATTAACTTAAAATAAGCTTCTATATCTTTCTAAACAAGCTACTTGTTTTTGTTATGTTTTACTTCAAGTGAACTGAGATATTGGTACTAGAAACTAGACCAAAATTACTTGCAAAGATTTTGTGGTTTTGCAGTGACTAAATTGTGTTTTTGGACATTTTGTTGTCTGTGTTTACGCACGTGGGGGATTTTCACATACATACTTTGCCCCCCACCAAAATACACCACTGAATAAAAGTAAGGCATCATTTAAAACTTGAACGTTAGAAAGAAATGTATACCAGATTATTTTTATGTCCTGGGATGGGTAACTCCAGAAATTAGTTTATTTTCTTCTTCCCATGACGGGAAGTAGCAGTTGTAGAGAAATACACACATTTCTCCAGTTGTGTTATTGTTGACCAACAATTACACAACTTGTAACTGCGTAATCCAGGCATTGCGATCCAGAGATCCACAACTACATTTTTAAAGGAAAACTCCTGCTCTTTTTTGTAATTTATACCATTCTTTTGAGCAAAGAACACCCACTAGTGATACTTCCTTCTGATTTGGACACTATCACTCCACTATTGATGCTTTGTAATACGTCACTAAATAGTTCGAAGCGCCATGATGGACGTCGGAAGGGACGGCAGTATTGAACAGAGCGACTGAAATTGCTTTCCCAAGTTGTTTTTGCCAGTTTATTCGTGGCTTCTACTTGTTGGAGTCGAGCTAATTTGTCTGTGAAGGTAACACACCTGGTTGGGGCTCACAGACGGAGGTATTTATAAAAGTTGTAAACCGCTAGCTTAGATACCGACCCGAACCTCCTCCCTCTTGACGTGTTGATCAAATTACCCACTTTACCAGAATTCACCACATGATTTATGTCACCATGTCATAAACAGCGTTTCCTTTTACACCGGAGCAGCATTAATAGACGAGATGCTAACCAGTTATTTCCATACATGCTAGGCTACATGACAGTGCGGCACTGTCTCCATGGTTACTATCGGTTAGACTCGTACCTTCTCCATAATGCGACATTTGATATCTTTTCTAATATTACCTATTTATAAAGTGTATGAACGTTAATCTTCCTACCTTGCAAAACGCGAATCCGTGATTACATCTTTCGTCATTTAAAGTTATAAAATGAC
>CAEGAG010080659.1:0-27583 GCA_903067065.1 Brachyrhaphis terrabensis | reverse complement strand
GGGGACCAGGCTTCGGTCCCCACAAGTAGCAGTTGGTCCCCACAACGTAGTATATGTCAGGAAAATGGTCCCCACAAAGTATTAGAAACAAACGCACACACACAGATAGCATGCTTATTTGACAGGACTGTGCTCTCACCACTGTGAATCCGGAGGTGCTCCTTCAGATGGTGCTTGTACTTGAATGCCTTGCCGCATTCGGGGCACTTGAATTTCCGGTTGCCTCCGGACTGCGTGATGTGCCTCTGCGAGATAAAAGGTGAGCGGGTCGTTCAGTCACACAAGCTAGGACAGTGTGACCTTTGAACTCTGACAATTCACATCACAATGCTGTTAATCAATCAAGGGCAAGAGTTCATGTTTATTTGTCGTGCTTGGAAACCAGAAGGCTTTTATGTCAAGTTTTTTTTTAGAAACCTGTTTCTGCAGCACCTACAGAAGATTTTACAGCCATTTATGAAATAAACATATCAATCATTACAGGAAGTTTTACTAAAAAATCTTAAGCTGCTCTTTCTTCTTGTGTTTTGCTTTTAAAGAACCAACTTCTGTTTTATCTTTTGTATTTTAGAATAGTCCTCCAGTGTTTTAAACTATTTCTACATAGACTGCTTGTCTCTGATTTAGGGTAGAGACATCTAACTCCTGCTGTAAAGATACAAGACAACGGGTCTTCACATACTTTTCTGTTGTAAAGTTTTTGACTGATAACCAGCAGTGAAACATAGTGGATATGCACCATATGCGCTGCTCTAGAGGGGGCACTATTTTCTGTATTTAACAGCTATTTGTGCTGGTGTGAATGATATGAACAATAACTGTTGCAACCTATAACGTGTCCTCATGTATACACCTATAAGTACATGGCTGTGCTGCCGGTAAAAGAGAATCTCATGGAAAGTTCACAATATCAAGAGGACAGCTGCTGGTTTAGTTTAAGCAGTAATCAGGAGATCTGGATATGAAGGAAAGTGCTTAAGCTTGAAACTTTGATTCATAATCCGGACTCTCTAATCTCTAAAATACTTAGATTGATCAAATATAATCTACACTGAACATTGATTCTTTGACATTTCATTTAATAAAAACAAGACCATGTTCAAGACCATGTTAGACCATTGGTGTATGGACTGATCAAAACATGTCTGAATTATTATTACTATTTACTGAGTCTTTTATGGAGTCTTTTATTCACAGTTTTGAACGTGAACATTTTAGAAAATGCTGCTTTTCTCAGATTGTTAAAATGTCAACTCAATACTGTATATTTTTGTGTCATGGGCTGAATGGATTGTTTAGTTTAAAGTCATAACTGAGGAAAGCAAAACATTAAATCTGTCCTATGACTTATCCTGGCTTTCAGAAAGTCTAGAAAACTATTTAAAAAACACTGCTTTAAAATATTTCTACAAACTCTCTCCTTGGAAACAAAATACAAAGTTAGCTTTCGGCATCTAAGTGCAGAGCAGAACTTTTTACCTGATCCCGTCCTCCCTTATGAACGCTCATATGGCGCTCCAACTGAGCGCGGTATACAAAGCTGTAGCTGCACTCTGGGCAGCTGAAGCTCTCCTCTGTCTTCTCATGCCGGTACTTGATGTGCTCCTTCAGGGAGCTGTAGCGCTTGTAGCCCCGCGCGCAGTACGGGCATGTGAGCAGCTGGGAGAACGAATCAGGGGTTCCTGGATGAAAGAAGAGAATAGGAGGAGGAGACGGCGTTAAAAACACATGTTGGGAAACGCTTTGATGTTGCGCATGAGCTGCCACAGTATCGCTGCTCTGTGATTTGGCCGATCACTGAGAGATCCTCCCCTACAGGTAAACAGCAGCCAGGTAACCAAGCAGATCAAAGCTGGTGTTTGCTGTCCTTGGCTGCACTTTGATTTATCTTCCTGTTATTTCCACATATTCTGACAAGGCAAATAAATTACAGTTTTAGACTGTAATTTATTGTAATGTGATTGCCGATTGTGCATCAGGAGTGTGTGTAAGAAAAAATGAGGCTGGTAAACACGTCGCACCACCTACACCTGAGCTCCAGACCAACAGAGGGTTTAAGTTGTTCTGTTCCCACACAGGTAAAGCATTACCTTGTTAACAAGTGATGTATTAAGCCCCCCACCTCTTTCTGGGGACCAGGTGAGAGCTGCGGCTGGGAATGCACACACATTATCACCCAGGTAGCTGTGAGTCAGAGCTCGCATGGACGTGACAAATTTACTCAGGTGTTGCCATTTCTGACACTCCACTCCCCCCAACCCCCTCAGAGGAAGCAGGTAAAAGTTAAAAGCCCGGGAGCCGTAGCGACTGTAATGATGTCAGAGGCTGGTGCTAATGGGGGGAGTTAACACCTGAGGTGTAACAGGCAGCAGGTACAGCCATCCCGTCTAGAGGGGGTAATTACTAGATAGGTGTTGTAACAGCACGAGAGCTCAGAAGTGCAAACAGTGAAGTGTGACTGAGGACAGTGCCTATGTCCGTACCATTCTCATCATGGATGCTGGCGTCGGGGGTGCCCTGGCGCTGGAGGTCATCGTCTGGGGCCTCTGGGTAGATGATGGCCGTGTCTCCTTGCTGGAGCATCTCCTCCACCAGGGCGTCCGTGCTCACGTCATCCTCGCCATCTGAAGCGCAGTCCTCCTTCACTGCAAAGGAACCAACACATACACTCGTTACAGACTAGCCTTCATTGATCTCATCGCTAGAGCAGAAAGGTTTTGGCTCCTGACACATGCCATATGTGATCATGTCGTAAAATCACAGAGAATGCCATTGTTGGAGCAGCTCCTACTCCTACAGTCTGCGCTCTTGATCATCCCATGATCAGCAGACTGGAAAGAGGCATGCAGCGTCAGGAAGAAGAAGAACAAACATCCAGACTTTCACAAAGGGATGAGAAAACTCATTAGCATCAAAGGCCACGGTGAGCATGGAGTTCTTTGTAAGAACTGAATGGCAAACCTCTATTAACAATGTTAGATAAGGTACTTGTTGTGACTGGAGCTGATAATTAGGTGACGAATCTCCTCCTCCAACGTTGCAGCAGACAGAGGCGAAGCGGGAACGTTCACACTCTCTGTGCTCTCAGGTGAGGCTCGGCCTTCAGACCAACTTTGGCAAATGAGCCGAGCGTGTTCTTCCTCCACATCACACGAGCTCGGCTCGGAAGCGGCGCACACGCTCATTACCGGAGCGTAACCTGAGGACTGAGTTTAGTGAGCATGAAAGCTTCCTTCCCTTCTCTTGATCTCGGTTCTCCCCAATGCTACCTGAGGTGGATGCAGAAACCAGGTACAGCATGTCGGCAATTAAACAGAGCACCTCTCCTCTGTGGATGTGTTAGTGTGCCTACGGATCATTACGGAGAATAATTACAGGGGTGAGCTCGCAGCTAAAAGCAAAGTTAGCCTGCTGTGGATACAACAGTGCTGTTTACCGGGCAGATGTTTCATGAACTCCCTCTGCTCAGTGGAGATTGGAGAATTGTGTTTGGAGAACTGCGTACAGTGTGTGTTGAGAGACGGGGCCAGCTGTGTTCTCCTCAGAGATGGGAACAGGTGTAGCACTTCATGACTCACGGACGCACAGCGAATACCAGTACTCTTACAAACAAGTCTCGGTCCAGCTTCCTCTGCGGCGCCTTGACAAAGCCGCAGAACAATGCAACGGCAGTCATTTGTTGCTATGGTTATTGAGGACTGCTGGAAGAAGCCTGCTGGCCTGTTGCAGAGCTCGGAGAGATCATGAGGACAAAGAGGCCGTCTTTTTGTGAACATGTCAGCGTGGGTGTGTAAAGTAGGAGAAAGCAGCAGGTGCTCAGAAAGGCCCATCTTGGAATTTGTATCCTGTACTCGGGATACACACAGCTTTCCTCCCACGATCCGAGCAACATCAGTAATACCCCGAGACACATTTAACACATTCCACCTAACATGTTAAGGGAAACACTCTGGCAGTCTGGGAAACACACTCTCTGGTTGTCAGGTTAAAGCTTACTAGAGGATTAGCAACTAGTAAATGCAGACCTTTGAAAAAGTATTCACACCCTGCCAACCTGTCATAAATCAGAGCTTTGGAAAAATATTCATACCCTAAGAATGTTATGTTTTTGTTTAATTACAACCACAAACATCTGTACAAAAGGCCCATAGTAACGCTGGAGGAGCTGTTCAGATCCACAGCTCAGTTTGTTGACACAACAGCTGTTGTGCAATTTGCAAATCTGACATTAAGAGAAGACTGCAAGGAAAAAAAACTATAAGAAGTGATGTCGTGGCACACATGAGAACGGTTTTGTGTGATGGAAGATCTCTCTCTACGCCACCCCATGGTAACATATGGTGGTGGCAGGGTGATGATGTGGGGATGCTTTTGTTTGGCAGGGACAAGGATTCTTGTTAATGCAGAGATTAATGCATTTCTGCCAGAAAACCTGCCTGAGGTTGTAAAAGACTTAAGACTTGGATGGAGCTTCTGTTTCTGCCAGGACAGCGACCCAAAGCATACAGCCAGCAGAAGCTTGTCCAAATGTTAAAATGGCCCAGTCAAAGTTCAGACATAAATACAGCTGATGAACTGTGGCAAAACTTGAAAAAGTGATGAGTCTCCCAAGTTGGATTGTGCAAAGAAGAATTGGTAAGACTGTCATTTTCTAGGAGGGAAGCAGCAATAAGTCGTTTTCGATTTCTTCAATTTTTCTGAGATCGGCTATCAGTCGATACTTACATGAGAAACTGATCTTATCCGACAATCTTGTCTACCACCGCAGAGGTAAACGCAGATCTAACCACCAGGTTACGGCTGCAGGTGTGCAGTTAAAAATAGTCACTCCATTTTCCTGTTATATTTAGCGACTTTTCAGACAAAATTAATCACTATTGCTCAAAATTGAAATTGGCATGTGATGTTTTATAGATTGTGATCAGGCAGAAAGCTGCAATCGGTGCACCCCTAGTTTCTACATGTGCAAAGCTA
This sequence comes from Brachyrhaphis terrabensis, assembly GCA_903067065.1. NCBI lineage: Eukaryota > Metazoa > Chordata > Actinopteri > Cyprinodontiformes > Poeciliidae > Brachyrhaphis > Brachyrhaphis terrabensis. The sequence continues at coordinate 22,609 of CAEGAG010080659.1, read as the reverse complement.
GCAGTTACCTACCCCAAAACTCTTGAAACTTTAAATTCAGAGTTATGCACTACTTCACCAAATACAAGTAAAATACACTGAAGATTGATGTTTTAACATAGCAGAATGAGACATAAGGTATGAATAGTTTTCACAGACAAAGCATTGCATCCTTCCATCGAAGCTCTATCCATTTCTAAATAATGTCGGTGAGTGACATGGTGTAAAAAACGTCAGGAAGTGCTGATCAGGCTGGATTTGCTCCCTCGGCCGCATTCAGACACACCGATTCACCTCAAGGCTACAAAATGTTGAGCCTGTCTACGTGTGTGAAGTGAAGTGAAGTCTCGTTTGGGGCTCTGTGGTGCAAAGGCATGACAGGCTGTTGTTTTCACTCCTCGCTTGTGTGATTCGTTTGCCTCACTCGGCTCTTTTTCAAGTACAGAAGAGGGCCAGGAGGGGTTGCAGCCTTGCTGAGGTGGCTGTGTGTTATCAGGCTGCTCCCCCTGACATGAAACATCACGCAGGCCGCTTACATGCTGACGCAGGGATGTGAATGCACTGCTGCACACGTGGAAGATCAGTTAAAAGAGCTCCATAGAAGGTTCAAGAGAGAATGTCAGCGCATGTTCTTGTGGAAAAAAACAGCAGACCACCAAGTTTCTTTTCTTTTTCTCTTGCTTTTGTCTCTTCCCACTCTCCCAACATCTCTGCAAAAGGGCCGGCCCATGATGCATTTCCTGTCCTGTCCAACCCGTGACCTGACTACTTCCTGTAGCAGTGCATCCACAACATCTCATAGATTCTGTCTGGTGGGGCAGACATGCATCATTAAACAAGACAAAGCCTTGTGAAAAAGAATCTAAAGTATTCAGCAGTGGTGGGGGGAACAAATGCTTTACTTTATCTCCAGTCATTGGGAGACAGACTGAAGAAGACACGAGGTATTCCGAAATCAGGAGAGGAATGATTTGCTCATCCTTGGCTGTGTGGTATCAAACAAGCATCTCTTTCCGACTCTCATGGAAATTGTGTATTTCAGTGTCTTTCTGACATCATGGTAACACAACAATAGACACCATCGATCCTTGAAATGGTTTGTCACGTAAAATTCCAATAAAACACATTGAGGTGTGTCTCAAATGTGAAAGAGTCCGAGGGGGAGGGATACGTTTGCAGGCACAGAGAGAAACCGCCTGTATATCCAGACTTTCTCCATCATTTGGTGCCTCTGCTCTCCAGCTCCACCCTGCTCTTTCACTCAGATGTAATCATTCTCTCCTACTCATTAAATGTAAAGGAGAAGCCCTCCTGGGTCAGCGCTCCATCTACCTGTCCCTCCCCCAAGCGTAGTCCTACCCCAACGGTGGGCTGCTCCACCTCTACATAATCACTTAGGAGTCAATGAGTAATGACAGTGAGGTGGGGGCCTTTCATACCCTTTAATCAAGAAGAATCATTCAGAACAAGAAGAATAGTCAGTAAGGATACTAAAAAAAAAAGAAAATGATTTGAGGTAAACAAAGTTAAAGTGCTGAAAAACCACCTTTCTGGTTTTGGAGCGCTGAAGTCTCGTGAGAAGGGGTGTCAAGGCTTTAATTTGAAGCAAACCGAGCTGTGCGGAGAAGAAGATTGCTGGGTGGTGGTCAGATTTTCAAGGCCACACCAGAGAGTCTGTTCTCCCAACAGATTAGACGAAAGACGTGTTTGCTTAAAGAGCTGAGGCTTTCCCCGCGTTTCATCAGTCCGATCTGCAGAGAAGGCTGGAGAGTTAGGAAGAGCAGTGAGAAGACCAGATCAGGCACAAACATGGAGCGCAGCCAGCTCACTGAGCTGTTTCAGTGCAGCTCATGCTTTTGAAGTGTTTAATGTTCTCCATCCTGGGCCAAAACCAATGACATTATTCTTCCTTAAACTTTCCTCTTATGCAAGGAGGTGCAGCTGGGGGAGCCGAGCCGAGGATGACAGCAGAGTCTGGGGAGTAGGTGGCTGCTCTGTGGGCAGGTCTGTGGTTTGACAGTGAATGTACAGCGTGTGTACCAGCACAACCGAAACCATGATGCTCGAAACCGAAGCAAATTCATCTGAGTAGAATTTCTAAAACTCTCTGCCCAGACCAAAAGTGAGATGTCACTGCACGCTTTCAGATGTGTTGGCTTGAACTTTCCCCACCCTGTTGCCCATGTTTACATTCATGTACATCTGTTGCTAAGAAAAGCATAGTCGACATCTTCAAACAGAGAACTTTGTGATTTTTGTACCTGATTACCTGCCATATGTGCAAGTCACAGTTGTTGGCACCCGTCTGAAGCTACCTAGGTGACCTCATGCAGTGGAGAGGCCTTGAGCTGAAACTCTGACATCCTTCAGCACCCACAATTGTTTTGGAGACGACAGAAAGGGAGGGAATGACGAACTGGAGGGGGGGGGACGTGACATCAGTGCTTCCTGTGGTAGTGAGCTGCTTCTGATGCCACTTCCACAGGGTTCGAGGTAAAAAGGAGTTCATGGCGGTTCCCTGTATGCCCACCAGTGCTGTAAAGCTTTCCACCGACACTTGGCTTGAAAGGCTATTTTGTGTGCCTGAAGGTCTCTCTGTGTGTTGGCATTGTCTTTGTTTAATATCATACTTCCTGCCTTAGTTTCAACCCCTCTGCATGTAGTACCTGTTTCCTTACTCTCTGTTTCACAATGAGACAAAGACCGCTACATAACTATGTGCAGATGTTAGGGTGGCATTTCTCAACTTAGACTGTATCTCTTCAGCTGAGATCATAATTGGATCAAAACCCACCTGCAGAAAATAATCAAATCCTCCAGGGATCCCCCAAGTGTATGATTACTTGCCCCCACCAGGTTTATAGTTGATGCACCGAACTTGAGGGTGCACTCACCAGTCACACCGTCCGCGCCCTTGCGCACAGTCGCTGTGCCGGGTATGACGGCTCATTTTCGGAGAACACAACATGTGTACACATCAAGTTCAGCCACACTGCTTGCTTGGCTCGAGAGTGCTCAACGGAAACTTTTGAAAGCACAGCCATTACTCAGCCTGTGTTGTATTCTCAGAAAATAAATACATTTTCAGTGAAAGGTGGCAGACATTTAAACAGACTGGTTATAATATAATAAATACTTGAATTTTGCACCTTTCGAATATGTAGTTAAAAATATAATTGGTGTAATACCAAGCTGATTAGGTTGTTAGTTGGTGTCACAATGTGACTGCTGCTCTGGTTCCACAATGAAGTGTGTGCAGTGGCTGCCTTGTTGGAGAAGAACTGGCCTAAACGACCAACTCATCAAACTTGGAAAATGAAAGAATTTATCGCGAGAACTGTAGGAAACTGATGCGCTTGACTATGAACTGTCAGCTGTCCATGGACAGACTCCATTGTATCGGGAAGCTTTTTACACTGTGCATAAACCTGAACACGTCGTTCACTGTGGAACTCTGTAGTGGAAGCATCATAGTGTGGGGATGAAAGCTGGGAAGATGGATGAAGCTAACTACATGCCAATCCAGAAGGAAACTGATTAGAGATTACAGAAGAAATTGAGACTGTGGTGGAGGTCTATGATGAGAACTACATTGAAATTTGTGGTTCTGACATGATACAAAGTGGAAAAGTTCAAAGGGTGGAAATAACTTTGCAAGTCACTGTAAGAGCCACAGCATTATGACCACCTACCGTAACGGTAAGCAGAAACGACAGCTCTGTTCACTTTTCAGCGGTCAGAGAATAATATGAGGTTCTCACCTGGGTCCCAGCTCGGCACGCTCGGGTGCTCGTCGTCCGGCAGGGTGCTGTCGCAGTCTGCCCCGTCTGCCAGGCTGCCTTCCTCCTCCACGATGTGCAGCTTGTCCTCATCGTCTGAGTCTGAGCCTGCCTCCAGCACATTGTTGTAGTTGGTCACTGCACAAGGAGAAACAAGATCACAACTTAGAATGAGTACAGTGGTTCCTGACTCGACTTCGAGTGCTTCATAAACATGATGAGATGTGTGTGGTCTTTAATTATGAGTGCTGGGAGTGAAAGGTTAAAAGCTGGCTGGGTTAAATATATGTACCATGTCGTTTTAATGTCAAAACTATTAAAGGGAATGGTTGTGGAGGCAGAGGGGGCAGGGAGCTGGAAACACCAATTAAACAGAACCTGGCCCGCCTTAGCAGATGAGATGAAACTTGAAATGACCTCCACGGGGAAAAGATTTGGATTAAACAGCTAAGACACTGACAACCTGCTGAACAGGGGCCTCTTTTAGGTGTGACAACCAACCCTGCAGCAACAGGCGAGCAGAGAAAATTTGCACTTGGACATGCAGACACACATGCACATGTGTGTGAGATCACTGGATTGCAGGCTGAAGTGGTTTCAGGGCTGTGTGGGAGTCGGTGTGATGTGGTCGCCTGTGTTATGGGCTGAAGGAGCCAGGAGGCGCGCAGAGAGGCGGAGTGAGAGAGAGAGAGAGAGAGGGTTATTACAGGGAGTAAATTTTCCTCACACACACCCCATCCGTTTCAGCAGCGTGTGTGTTTGTGTGTGCGCCGAGCGTGTTGCTCCGGCATTGTCTTTTCATTTCCACAGTGTTCCTCCATCTCTCAATTCCACCTGGGCTTCCATTCCCTATTCCCCCCCCCACACACACACACACACACCCCTCCTCCTGCTGCTGCCCTTCAGCCTCCCTCTGTTCCGCTGAGAGAGCTACAGATCCTCTCGGAGGCCAAATCAATTCTCCAGTGAGAGCAGCTCAGTCAGCAGAGGGCCTGGGCTGCAAGCGCTCCAACTACCTCTCATATCAACACTCGCACCGCACGCAGCGCTGGCACATCCACACACCACCTGCATTCACTCACTGAATGCGGACTGCCAGTACAAAGCACCTGAGCGTAGTGGAGTTTTTTATTTTTTCTCCATCTATCTCCTCTCTCCCCTACCCTCTTCGCCCACCTCTTTCTGAAGTGGCTGAAGGAGGAGGCGTATCAGGTGGAATCGTGAGCCTACGTTTCAATCAATGAGAATTGTTCCGGCGAGATCTCTCGCATCGCCAAGCGGGTCATTATGGCCGGCCGGCGTTCGCAGAGGCTTGCAGGAAGGTTCAGGCTGAGGGGGAGGCGTGGGGGCGAGGAGGAGGGAGACGTGCTGCTGTTTGTCGAGTCGTTTGTAGGGGTCGTCGCCGCTGTGCTGCAGCAACGAAATCCTGTCAGGTTCATCGGGAGGGCCGTTTCATTCTCAAACTCTTTACTGTCGTTCATTCAATACTCACTTTTTCCTTGTGATATGGATACTTTTGGTGTCAGGAGAGAGATGAAAGGTTTCAAAATATTTTATAAACTCAAAAACTGGGTTGTGTTTGTGTTCGGCCTTTTACTATGACAACCTTAAAGAAAATGAATTAAAAGTCGCCAGATCAGCAATTCAAACTTAGTCCATAACATATGTAATGTGGCAGCTCAACTTTGAAAAAGACGTTCTGAAATGGGAAATTGTGTGTGCTGTAAACAACCTCATAAGAGTAGGGCCATGATATTTTTGTCAGCAATAAAATGTCTAACATTCCTCTTGGTGCAACTTTAATTGCACAATATTTGTCCAAAACGAACTGAACGCCTTCATTCACTTTTTCCTCTGCCATTGCCAAACTAGAACCCTGTATTGGCAAACTACAATTCTAAAGCAGTACAGAAACAACCGAGGATTAAATACTTACTGAGAAATCAAGCTCAATGGGAGAAATCCCAGACTGAGCACGAAAGGGAGATGAGAATGAGAAGTTGCATAAGAAGCCACTGGTCAGGCTAAATACGAGGTAATCCTGATAGAAAATCAGTGAGACTGCAAAAGACCTTAGACTGGGGTGGAGGTTATTTCATACATACAGCCAGTGATGCACCTTTGAGTGGTCCAGTCAAAGTCCAGTCCTAAATTAAATTGAGTACTTCTGGCAAGTCTGAAAAAAAAAATGCTATTTATAGATTTTCCTGTTCAGTCTGAGTATATTTTGGTTATTTTGCACGAAAAGAAACTTGTTTGTAAAAATGCAGAGCTGATAGAGGGATACACCAAAACACCTGCTGATGTATCTGGTGCAAAAGGTTTCTCTAAGTAAAGCACAACAGGGTTAGTGTTTCTCATCTTTGACACTGTTCCTTCACTAACATTCTGTAACAAACTGTACCTAATAATTAGGTGGCTTCTACTTTTGCAAGGCCATCTATCTCTTGACCATGTATTACTAGACATATTTTACATCTCTACTGGAGAACTCAAGAGCCACAGAGGAGGATGCCACACACACAAACTGGTTTTACACAGCATCATGTGACACTTGTCCATACTCCTCCTTTCGCCCTCTCTTGGTGCCTTCCACTACCTCCTTTCCCCCTCTGCCCACTTTTCCCCCGGAGCGATTCTGCCAGGTGATGTATTGTCTGTTCAGCAGCCCCAACAGGGTGCAACACTTCATTTTGAAACAGAAGGTACTTTAGGATGATTCTGAGAGGCTGTTTAGGGCCACAGCCACTCAGGTGTGGAGCTGAGGTCAGCGATTACAAAGGCAACAGTCCCCAGCAGCAGTGGCGAGAGAAAATGACCAACTATAAAGCTGTAGAGAGAAAAATCAATTCGCTGGTGTTTGCAGCAGCAACAGCAAGCGGGACAATAAAGGCGGGAGCCTCGAAGTGCAGCAAAGGGACTGAGTAAAAGAGCCAAAGGATGGCGGTGTGTGTCTGAGATGAAGGGGAGGGGTGTCTTCCTGTGCCAAATGGTCGGTGTCGTCGAAACAAAAGTGTGTGTTCCTGCACGAGATGTAACACCTTGCATCAACAAAGGCTGCGGTCCCTTTTGGCTGACCGGCTGAGCGTTTGGACAGCTGGTCTCATTAGCGCTAACATGCTAGCACGCAACAGGAGGACGACTCCTACGCATCTGAGAGACGGCATTGGGAGGTGGAGGAGGTGATGAGCTTACTTTCTGAAAAAGTTTGCTTTTCTACATAGGCTGCAATGTGTTTAACACCTGAGAAAATAGCACGGCTCAGATCCCAGCTTCACAACACCCACACGCAAAAAGATCACATCCTGAAGGTCTGGGTAATGAGACACTATCAACACAAACTCAGCACTAAACATCCACCGATAGGCTCAGATTTTGGCTCATTAATAACTCGACTTATGGACTGGTAAGACATGTACCAGACTGTCCATGTCAGACACACCTAAATAGGCCCGCTGTAGGGGGAGGAGGGCCATGTTGTTATGACACCTGCCAGGCTGTATCAGTTACCAGCACCAGAATGGGTGACTGGCTGGTCCAAAAACAGGTCCAACATTACTCTGGTGGGAACTGGGGGGACACCTTGGCATACTGTCAGCAGTACAGCACATGAAATGCCATATGTCCATTACTGCAGGTTCCCTTGTTGGTTCTGCCTGACTCCCCCTAATTGTGTAAACTCTCCAGTTCTTATTTTAGTTTCTTGTTATGTGATCCGCTCCTGATTGGTGAATCATTTCAGGAATTAAAAACCTCTGCAGACAAGGTCTCCAACTGCAGCAGATTGCTCAGTTTGGACTTTCCAACACTGAGACATGCCAGATAAGATAGGAACATCTCAACCTGTGGGAGGAAACAAATCTCATGTTTGGAGAAGTGTGAATGACTGGCCTAATAATTTGGACAAAGGATAACACATACAGATTGCGAAGACACATATTAGTGTCTGACAACAGCTTGTTCCTTGATTCATTACCTTTAAGGACATCTGTTAGCAACTTGAAACCTACACCTCGTCTGTGGAGCCCGATGGTCCTGAACCAGAATGTGTACGAGGAATGTCTGGAATGTCCAACCAAAACACTTTTCACTGAGTTTGGCTCTTAAAGCCACAGATCAAAGCCTGTGTTTTCTTCCTCCGCCTAATGTCATTCAACTGACTGACACATATTGCAAGGTCTGCTGTTGCCCTGCCTGTGATTAGACAGATTGACTCATTGTAAAAGGCAGTGACTGCTTGCTTGCCCTTCTACCTTTCCTCTGTGTCTATATTTAGCTTTGGTACAGGCTCCCTCGTTGAGGTACGCCACTTATCTCATTCTGAGCTCAGGGCCAGGCAGACAGTGGTAAAACGACCACAGGCATCCTCATAGAGGACAGAGTTTGCCGTCACAGAGTCTGCCCTTGCGGCTCTGCAATGCCATTTTCTCAGGAAAGGCAACCACTACAATAAACCCAACTCCTAACCAGAACAAAACAAAGCAGTGCCATTCAAAACCCTCAAGTATGCCGTCTCAAGGTAAGGCGCCTCATTCAGCGCGGAGGTAAAGGCTGACGGTTTTTGTTGAAACAACAGCCTTCCTCCTGCCGAGTCAGGAAGGTCAGCTCAAGAACCAATAATAACAGAACAAAAGAAGTGGGGATTTTTGTAGTTAGCTAGTTCAAAGGCTCCTTTAGACTTACCAAGTCCCTACACACTGCCAGACAGAGGGCGCTAGATGGTTTCCTGCAAAGATCAGCGGGCTCAAAGGTCACAAAGTGAACAGTATGGCCTTCTTTGTAACAACCCTATAGATAAATCTCTAAGACTTCCCCAGGCAACATCAAGTGATTCTTACTCATCAGGCTGAGATGGCAAAAAGCAGAACCTTGACAGTGAAAATAGCTCTTGGCACTCCTGAGTATTAGTCACTCTTTTATTAAGCATTTACCTGCTCTCCAAAGCTTCTAAACAAGTCAAATGCTCTCTTGATATTCACTAATAAACAAATGTTAAGTCAAAATCAGCAACCTGCGGAGATGAGCCCTCAGTAGGAAGCATTTCAGAGGTGATCAGGAAGACAATGGACCCTTGTCTTCCTAATGAAGCTGATCAAAGTTTCAGCATGTGAGCTAATGAGTCTCCGTGGGTCACTCGACCACCATCTGATGAGCACTTTTTTATGATAACACTAATGCTAATGGTAGCTATTGTTCTCTTAATCTGCATGATGATACTTGGAGCTGCGAAGAAAGTCAGTGGGTGTTAATGAGTGGAAGGGAAAGCGAAAACGACTGAATAGTGCCTCAGAGTTTTTCAGATTAAAGAAGGAGCCTTTTAACCTGGCCTATTGCTTTGCTCTGCCAGTCAGGCCACGTGTTTTATTGCTCAGGTTAGTCCCAATAATGCTGCTGTAGCTAAATGGCACCCAGGCTGTAGTTCTACTGGAAGGAGGTGGGTGTGAATGATTGTGGCTGTTGTTTTTTTCTTTCAGAGGCTAATGAGCACACACACACACACACACCCCCACACACGCCGACATTCTGTTCAACTGGACGTCCTATGAGGGTTTCTGCTTCTGGCTCCTCGTTGCTTTTCTAAATAAGGCCAGGTGGGCTGGTAGAGACCGACGGGTGTCTTCACATACACACACACACAAGCCACAGCAATGCCTCGGCCACCAAGTTTACTTTTTGTTTATGTTGGAGGTGAGACAGCCCCATCCAAGGTAATAACTCTGCTACACCTAAGTCAGAGTGTGTGGTCTGGATGTTAAGCTAGTAAGAGGCCTGGCACGTAGAAGGTTCCCGGTCATTATGGGTGATCACATGATCCAGGCCGCAATCACACTGCTCTAAAGGGTTGATGGAAACACATTTTCCAAATAAGTTCTGATGTAATGAACGATCCCATCCTCTGGTGGGTCTGTGCCTTACTAGAGACACTAAACCTGGAAATACATTCAAAGTCAAAACCTCTAACTTAGAGGGGAGAACTGATGGCCTGGAGTGGCCGACCAGAGGCACCACACATTGTGAGATGTGTGAGTTCATGCTAGTTTGCAAGCTCTATTTCCTGTTTATTACAGCTGTATATAATATCAACATCTGACAAAATTCAGCTCAGGCTAGCCTGGTCGATTTGCTCTAATTGAGAATGGAGACATGCCTAATTTGCTTTTTTTTTTCTTCTTTTTTTGCACCATTCTCTCAAAATTTGCATGACAGTTTGATGGAAACATAGCTACTGATGTCAACACTCTTAGGAGTGAACAGGATTGAGCTGGAGATTTCTTCAGCATCAGTGAGGTGTCTGAAAATGAAGCAAAACAGCCAGGACCAAAGGTGGTCTAAGCTTAAAATGCAACTTTTCTAATTTCCAGAAACAGTAAAAAAATGATCTGACTCTATCCCTCATAGCAGCAAATCAGAGTTTATTCCTCTAAAATATTAGGTTGCTTGTTATTTTGAAAAGATTATTCCATGATATTACAGCTGTAATCTGTCTTGTAAAGGGGAAAAGGTGATGTGATGGGGTTTATTTTTAGATTCCTTTCAGATTTTCAGAACACTGACGCGTTGCAACAGTTGAAATCTCAATTCATCCAGGAAACAAAAAACACTTCTTGCTTTTTATAGCTTTAAAGAGAAAATTACAATCAACTGAAATGTGTATCGACTAGTCAGACCTCGACAAAATCCTGCCATCTCTACGCGAAACGCACAAACACACACATAGATCTAAACTCGGTGCTGGCGTCTCACACCATCTGTAGATCCTCCGCCCGTCAGCGGACAGGCCTGCTCCGGTTCTCAAACACTCAGCAGCTCTGTGGTGAAAGAATGCCCATCTCTTCAGCCAGCCAAGCCGTATATAGAGTAGCCAGGTGAGTGAGGGAGAAGTGTTGTGAGAGGTGGGTGAGCAGTGGGGGTGGGTGGAGGTCAGAGAGGTGAGGAGAGGAAACATCTGTTACAGATTCTGGTAAGGCCAGAAAACCTGCGGTCACACTTCCGCAAACCACCTTCCTTCTGCTCTCTCTCTGCTCTGCTCCTCTGCTCAATCCGTCACTGTCATTTTCATTCACAAAATAATCATAAAGCACGCCAGGCCCTCGTATGTGCTAAATAAAAATACGGTACGTTAGCTGAGCTGTCCCTCTGCACAGGAAGCAGAGAATCAACAGCACAGAAAACCTTCCAGCACACACCTGGGTAAACAGTTGCTTCCCTCCTGCCAGCGGCTGCTTCCACTTAAAGCCCGGCTCATCTGCAGGAGCGGGAAGACGAACCAGAACCCAGACCAGGCTGCCGCTGCGTTAGCCTCCATCAGATCTCATTTGAGAGTCGCTGGCGACACAAAATGTCCCTGCCACCTCTGCTGTCAGACTCCATTCACATTGATGGCTTTTGAAAGCTCCACAGTAGTAGAACGCTGCTCTTGTCCTTTGATTTTGCCAGTTTGTGTTTAGCCGTGACATTTTGAGTGGAGTGGTTATTATTAGAACGAGAGCCGAAAGGTATCCGGCCTGTTTTAAATGTGGTCGCTTCACATCAGCAGCGTCGAACTTCATTATGGGGCTTGTTCCTCTTTTTTTTTTTTTTTCTGCAGTCACTTCGGTTGTAATGTCAACATCCAGGCTGGGTCAGCAGGTGCTGTCTAAGGGCGGATGTGTGAAAACCTTCCACTTCAGGGTAGAGGAGTGATTCCAAGGTGAGACTATCCTCCTGCTGGAGTCAGTCCTGTTTCAGTTGTTGACTATAGAGGCATTAAAAACTATTGAATGTTTTGTCAAAGGATCTGCATGTGAAGTGTGAAACTTGCCTGTTTCCATCCCCCAGCCTAATGATATCACCGATTTCACAAGGAAACAATTATGGATGCCCCGAAATGAATGTTTCATTCAAAGTTCCATTTTGTGGACTTTTGGGTTGAACCATCAAACACCAACAAGATGTACCTAAGGATTACTTGTTATTGGCCCAGTTTGGTTTAACAGACCGAAACTGATGTGTTAAAAAAGATTACTAAAATCAACCAATATCAATGTTAGTACTGATATATTGTGAATCCTAACAAGTTCAATAATTGTTTTTTTTTTTATCTTGTTAGAGTTGTGAAGTACATAAGTAATAGCTGTACTGTTGACAGATGTAACAGACATCTAAGTTCCACAGGATTTCATTTACGTGCATCAGAGTCTGTCCTTTTCAAACTTACATGCCACTTTTCTCAAATTAAGTCTTCACAAATTTGGTTATAAACTAAAATCAAACCTCAACAAGTGGTAGACTCAAATGCTGAAGCATCTTTATGAAATATAAGGAAGTAGAGGAGAAAAGTCTGAAAATACCCCTTATTTTAGAAAAATAAAATAAGCACAATTCCATAGAACTGAACGATTTAACTCTCGTTTTCTTCTTGTAAAGACATTCTGCTGACCAGCAGAACCGGATCACAGTGAGGTGCGTGTTTAAATATATGCAATGAGCAATAACACTGTTATCCAACCAGGTTGTGCAGTGCACATCTATATTAGGTTAGTGTAGCACAGGGCTGTTGCATTTTAGGAGCAGGTGACTGGACATTCCTGCCTGTATTAGGTCTGACAATTTACTGTGGGGGAGTAGCAGACCGGGAAAGCTGCACTGCCCTATGAAGAGGGAGGCAGGGAGTGAGCTACATGTCTAAACAGCTCCAACCAGATCTCATTAAATCCTGCTTACCTGTACGCATACCTTGCTCTCGCTAACATCACCGAGGCAAACTTTATCTAATCAAGGAGGCCGAACGTCATGGCCTTCAGCTGTCGCATATTTATACACTCCATTCTTCATTCAATAATGTGTTTGTCGGGTAGATTAATGGAGATTTTGCCAGTCAGCAGCGAGGCGTGTTCACACACAGACTACGGAAAAAGAGGGCAGGAGAGACGAACGGTAAAGGGGGAAAGATGACAAAGGTGGGAGGAAAGGAACTGCTAATGGCCTAAAAAGACTAAGCTGACCTGTCACATACGATGCTCATCTGAACTGATGGCTGCCCCAGGGAGGGAGTGTCACTAACTGTCAGCCTGACTGAGGGAAGAAAAAGGAGAGAATATTGTCGGGAGACAGAGGTAGACATTAAAGGTTGAAATGAGGATGGATGTCGCAGGAGGAATGATTAACGGAGTAACAGCAAAAATGCAAATACGACCTATTAGGGAGTGGAAGGATGAGGGAGGTAGACAGGTAAAACATTTATACAGGGGTAGTTTCTGTCTGAGGCTAAGTTCACAAGCCAGGTTTTGATGCTCAAATCCCATTATTTTATTATTAGTTCATGTTACTAAATGATGCAACAGCAGTCAGACTTCGGTTCGAACGGTTTATGACCCCAAAGCATGCACAGAAGAAGAACGTTGTCACGCAGCAGCACTCTGTTTACGGAAGTAACAACGAACGCTGCCGTCAGTGGACCAATGTTAACGTCACTGTGCAATAGGAGTTGACGGTATTCTCACAAGATCATGAGAAAATGAAGGAAAAAAGCACAACTAAGTGTAACGGACTTTCTGTGAAGCATTGACTGCAACTTTATCACCTAAAAAAAAGAAAAATAACATCAGGAAGTCAGAGGTTTAGAAAAACAGTGATCAGGAATTAGGCTTGATGTCTATCATTGACCTGGAGGGGCGGGGTCAACCCAGGGATCCTTTCTTCGTTCCGTTTTACACTTCACACCGTTGCAAGTTCCACAACAATCAGCAAGTCAGCTCACTTCAGTGCAGCCCTGGCCAAGATCTCTGTTGACAGCCTACTGTGGCTTCAGTAATTCCGACACTAACACACAAAAGTGGGCCCTTTTCTGCATTCTCTGCTCTTTGTGGGACTCAGACAACAAATGAACGCTCCTCTGGCTTCCAAAATGTCAGCTCTGTCACAAGACTCCAGAGGCCAGACGTCCTGTGCAACCCCTGACTCGCACGGCGCATAATCCAACACGCTGCCCCCGGGGGCTGCTGCTCGCTTTGTCACACTTGCTTTCTTGTTATTCATGTGAAGCAGGAAGAGAAAGGGGTTAACACAGTAAACTTACATCCACAAAGGCGCCTTTGTCACCTTGCTCCTCCGCTCCTTCACCTCACCCCTCTCACCCCTCCCAGGGGAAAATGGCCTTTTCCCTGTGTGATCGAGAATAGTTAGCACCCCCACCACATCTCCCTCCAGGGGGACTTCCAGCTGAAGAGGCGGTCAAGCGGCGCTGCTCACACCATTACCCTGCTGTTAAATGACCATGAGGCTGGACTCCCTGTCCAATGGACAGCTATGAAAATCTGTCCCGCTAAATCAGGCGAAGAGAAGTATGTGTGTGTACACATGTTGGTGGACCTCATCTAAAGGGGTCAGGTGGGTGTACAGTGGCTGTACTCACCAACTCGTAAACTATGATTTGTAGACCAGATGAAGGAGCTGTTAATGCAGCGCCGATTGAGGCAACAGGTAAAAGCATTGACGACAAAAAGGTGACCATCGATCACCTTTCAGTGCATTACACCCGTAGGTGTGTAGGTCAGGGTTTTAAGAGTTTCAGACTTTTCATTAAAGTTCAGCTTTATTTTGTTGTGACTTTTGTTTGTCTAATTGAAGTAGTTTTTATTAATTTGGCCAGTTTTCTATTAGCCAAACAAACCAGAACCAAACATGGAGAAGCAGCGTTCAGCTTCTATACACTTCAAGTTTGGAACAAAAAAAATGTGATGTCTGTTTCTGGTTTTCACAGTTGTTGACTGTAGAGATGTGTTTATGATGTTTCAATGTTTTCTTGATGTAAAGCGCTTTGAACTGCCTCGTTGATACAAAGTGCTAAACAAATAAACTTGATCAAAATTTGATTGCAATGTATGGTTTTAGTTTAGTTTGTATTAGTTATACTAGCAGGTTTTTTTTGTACTTTGGTATATTGTTATCATGTACGTCTATTGGGTAATGAATATGTAACAGAAGATTCCATTTTTAAAAAAAATATTTAATTATTGTTAAACAACCAACTGGATGATGTTTTCTTCCAACTTTTGCTGTTGCCATTTTGTGGACTTGCGTAAACGTCTTGTGTGGGGAAAAAACAATTTAATCTCAGTTCTAAAAGCTAAAAACAGATTCATAAACAGAAAATAATATTATAGTTCTAATTCCAGAATGTTTTAGTTAGTTTTATACACAATCAATATAGTTCCAGTTAGTTATAGTTTTTCTCCATTATTTACCATTTTTATTTATTTCAGTTAACGGACATGTTTTCTCAGTTTCAGTTTTTGTTATTTTGTTCATTTTAGTTGAGTATGATAACCCTGGTATTAGGCATTTGTGTGTGTGTGTGTGGGGGTGTGTGTGTGTGTGTGGTTGCCAGGAGTGCTGAGAGGCCATTAGTTCAGTATGTCAGGATTGGAAAGGAGAGCATCGACTGTCGGGCCGGGATAATCGATAGCAGCAGATCTCTCATTCCCCTCTGCCATCTACAGTAATGGACCCACAGTCCAACACGGCTCTTCTGCAGCTCTGAATGCCAGAAAAAAAAGAAGAGAGGAAGGCAGTGGAACGGAACAGCAACCAACTGCTGGTACTTTCTGCCTTGTTTCCTCTCTCTCTCAGCTTTTCTTTGCTGTTGTGGTCAGATGCTGGTTTCTGCTCCCTGTGGGACAAAAGATGGAGGCCAGAGTGGGGTTTGTTCGCAGCCAGCAGCCAGCAGGGTGGGGCCTTGATTACTCAAGCACGGTGCAACTGGACCGCGCTCCCGGGACTATCCCATCTGATGTCACCCTGAATGGGAAATCATTGAAACACTTGAACATTTCAAGGAGAGAGTTTCTGTTTTTCCTCATTCGGCTTTGCCTGAGTAGAGACATTTAGTACCACTTCATAAAAACAGCTTTTGGTAAACATTTAGCCAATAGGTCAGTAAGGAGTCTTCCTTGTGTGAAAATACCAAGCTATAACAGTAATAACTCAATGATTTCAACTGAAGTTTAACAGGACAAGACATTTATAAAAACAAGACGAGATGGAGCTCTCAGCTGTATCAGTCTATTCATGCTCTGCTTGTTACAAACTAATCACATCAACATACTACTTTCCGATCCTACAGTACTTATCCTTCAAACTAAAAGTCTTTCTAAAACAACATAAACAATTATAACATCAGACAGACCTCATCACATTTCTTTCTGCTCAGGTTGCACATTAGATTTAAAATGTGAAGCCTAAACATCTATTGCTGTAGCATTGTAGGTTGCAAGTGTAGATTTCAAACTTAATGGGTGGGGCTCTGTTGGCTACAAAGCCATAACTGGTCATTAATAACCAAAAATATTTCCAAAAAGACAGATGTTCTTTTCTTGTAAATGAGAGGAAAGTGACTTCTTCAAGCCGGCTGAGCGGCAGTGTGCAGCAACTCTGGTATGTCCTCTCCTATCCAATTAAACAGATTTTCAAGCATAGGAACAGCATAGTGAACGATGTATCTGCTTTGAAACGTAAGAACTACGGGGGTATTTCCCATTTCCTGCCTCGTGTCTGCTAAGCAATTTCTTCCAGCTCATAGTTGTGCATGCTGATATGATTTGGTTGGATGGACATAAAAAAAAAAGACAGAGTCTGTTCTTTGTGTACTCTGAGGACGGTGACCACCTTGGGTCACACAGCTCTGTGTTTTGCCTGTGAGTGGGTCCCTGCTGTGTCTGGGGGAATTCCATTGGCCAGAGGCTGACCCTGACCACTGGCCTTCCTGTTGCACAGCGGCCATGTGCTGATGAAGCCGGAAGAAAACCGGTTCGGTCCCACGACTGGCTCTCCTGTCAGTCTTACGGCCCGGTCTGTGTGTACGGAGATGTGTGTGTGGCTGGGTGTTTATATGAGAGGGATCAGCGATGACACCCAGCCTTTTAATAAGCTCAGCAGCGAGTGTGGCTGGCTGAAGGCTGCTGTGATTGATGCTGGCTTTAGCACAGTAAACACACGCACATGCAGATGAGTGCAGGAAGTGATGATCTTATGTAAGCCTGACGCAATGAGCAATTATTAAATTAATCGCATGATAAATTAAAATGAGCTCGGTAATTTCCATTCTGATAATGAATATTTTGTGAAGGGTAGTTTTGGTTACAGACTAATAATGAAACAAATAAGTTTTATTTGTTTGTGTTTATTTTTATTTTTAATATTTGAAATGTCTTCCAGTTCCAGTATAGAATGTTCTGTGCAAAATTAAAGCATATCTGTCTTTGACTGGGCGAACTAGCACTTAGGACTGAAACAATTAATTGGATTAATCGATCAATAATTGTCAACTGACCTAGTTGTTTCTATGAGACGTTAACGCAAAGAAAGGCAATTTTCTGAAAAACCCTAACAGATTCAGAGCAGTAATAAAGTCAAAACCGTACAAAGTATATAAATATAGATAAAAACACTTTTCCTTGTCAATGTGTTTTACCCAAAATTCCTCAAATTGCAGTTTTTTTGTATATTGATCCATTTAGGAAACAAAATGTTTATTTTCTTATTAATTTTAAAAAAAATATTTATGTATTTCCATCTTTTAACATATTTCTAATATTGCATAGAAAAGACTCAAGTAATAATCATAATAATAATAATAATAAAAAAATTGATTTATATAGAACTTTTTTGGACATTCACACTTAGTCTTTGAGCATCCAAAAAAAGTCTGAAAAAGGTCAGAAATTAAAGTAGTTTAATGAAAAAACTACAGAAGGGCCTTTTAAAAAATCTTATTAATTGATTAATTGTCAGAATAATCAATTGATTGATCTATTACTAAAATAATCAACAATTACATCCCTACTTATATTATTATGTCATTATCATTGCATTAGTTTAAACTACTGACATAACATTAGGCATATAACTAAGCCTAATTATGACAGGCATAGTTATATTTAACAGTGCTAGCATGATTAATCTGAGTGCTCTGCTCAATACATTCCACATTGATAAGGTGGTACTTGTGACTTTTATACATGAGAATATTTTAGTTGTTTTTCTTTTGTCTTGCCATTTTAAAGTTTGGAAGCGATGGAGGAGGAATATTTAGGAGTTTCTCAACCTACAGCTGCTTCCTCCCAGATGCTTGGACTGGACATAAACAACAACAAAAACAACAAAAAGAAGGGAATTGTGGAAATGCTTTGGACCAGAGGAGCCGGCTCTTTGCCTTGTTAGCAGTTAGCAGCTAGCTGGCTTTTCCACGACAAGCAGACGGCAGAGTGCTTCCACAGGTTTCCTCTGGCTGAGCCTTCGCAGGCGAGGAGGAAGTTGATGTCTAAGGAAGGACAGGAAGTAGAAGGAGCTATCATGGAGCTGACACAACACTTCCAGTCCCTGCCAGAGGAGACAGAACGGTGACTACCTTCAACAGACGCAGGTCTGACTGAACTCTGACAAAAGCACCTGATTCACCCAGACATAGAATGACTCATAATTAATCATCTCAATTCATTTTAGTATGTTTGTTCCAGTTCTTATTTATTTAGCTGAAGAACAGCAAAGGCATTTATGTTAAATATCAAGAGTAACAAACCCATAATTCAGGTGGCTCTGTTATACCTCTCAAAAGTATTCACATCCCTAGAGCTTTTTCCACACTAATCACATTACAGCCACAAACTTTAGAACACTTTAGAGAGATTTTATGAGAAAAACGTATTTATTTTTCATTTTCCCAAATAACAATCTGGAGAGACATTTGTATTAATCCCCCTTAGTCAAAACTTTCTAAAACAACCTTTTTTGGAGTACATCTCTACCAGCCTTGCAATTCTGGAAGCAGATTATTTTTTGTTCATTCTGCTTTACAAAATTGTGACACTTCAGTCAGATTGGAAACTTAACTTTCACAAGCTGCTACAGATTCTCAACTTCATTAAAGAGGCAGTATTATGTATGTTCCAGGCACAAAGTGTCATTTTATGGGAGAATAAGGCAACTGTTACCATCAGTTGTTATAAAAATGCTGACCATATAAAACATGACTTAAAAGGTATTGACTTCAAAAGTTGATGCTTTGAAATTGGGCCTCTGTCTCTTTAAGAAGCTTTGAAACTCCGCCTTCAGGAAGCCAACACAACAACACTCCTCTATTAACCCTTTAACAACATTTATACCAGTGTGTTTCACTGAGAAGTAGCTCCTATAAAGAGCTCAGCAGAAATGCATGTGAACCAGGTGTTTGCTAAATGCTGCTGCCATTAGTATAATGCTGCCACCACCGTTCTTCACTGTGGGGCTGTTGTTCTAATTTTCAGCTGGACAAATCAATAACATTTTTGTTCACAAAGTTTAGTACTGTTGCATTGCCAGAGCACCTTCAACATGTTTGCTGTGTTAGGGTGCATTCACACCAGCCCTGTTTAGTAAGTTTTAATCAAACTGTAGTTTTTATCTTGAAAGTCCGGTTCATTTGGGGAGGTGTGAATGCGTTTACTGAGTTTAATTGAACTCTGATGTAGACCAAAAATGTAACGCTGGTGCGCCTACAAATATAGGTCTCTGTTTGGTTGAGCTGAACTCTGGTGCGGTTTCCATGCATAAGCGAACACCAAGCGGACCGGAGATTGCTCCAAAAGCAAACTATAGTGCAGGGCATTCTGGGAAAAAACAACCAAAATCAAGGAGTGAGTCTAGATCAACAGGGAGAAACAGCTTGTGGTCTATTTCCAGAGACAAAAACGAAATCCTACCACCTCTGAAATCTGATGTTACTCCATTTTTGTTTACATTTTGTGAAGAAGGATGTTACGCTCATGTCTTCTTCAGTCGTTTTGTGTCGTTTCCTTTAGTAGTTTTTGATACACCGCCACCAAAGACGAGGAGTGGGACAGGTTTTTCAATTAGTTCAGATGATTTGACACAGTGCAGTGTGAAAGTGAACTGCGTCAGCTGAAAATGTAGCAAATGTTACTGAGTCTACTGGACTATCAGGTGTGCTGCTCTAGTACGTGAAATCCCCTAAAACGAGGTTTGGAATTCGTGGTCAAAAAAGCAAAAACTGGAACAGTTTAGGGGGTACTTACTTTTGTAAGTCACTGTACTTGCC
Organism: Brachyrhaphis terrabensis; assembly: GCA_903067065.1. Taxonomy (NCBI): domain Eukaryota; kingdom Metazoa; phylum Chordata; class Actinopteri; order Cyprinodontiformes; family Poeciliidae; genus Brachyrhaphis; species Brachyrhaphis terrabensis. The sequence goes on along the minus strand of CAEGAG010080659.1, from coordinate 2,779 downwards.
AAGGCTAATCTAATCACTGAATATTGTTATTCTATTAGCCAGTGTGCTTCACCCTAAAACCAGGTAGTGAACTGGTGAGGGCTGCCAGAACAATCTGGACACAGAATTTGACTCTGGAACATAACCCAACTAACACTAAATACACAAACACTTTATAAATAACAACACGTATTATTACCACATGGGCTCCAAATGCTAAGAGTGTGAGGCATGTTTCAGAAATCCTCAACCGCGGTGCGGGAACCCACCCAGCGGCCGCACCCAGCCCCAGTCAGACTGGAGGTGTTGCTGTGTGCAGCGGGAGACGCCGCCAGGGAACACATCAGTGCTGTGGTTCAGACGCCTTGCAGCCCAAACGTCCCCGTCTCTCTTCAGCGCTGCTCTTCTGTTCTGCACCAACAGGGAATCCATATGGAAGGCTGCGGCTGCGTCTGCAGCAGCCTGGAGTTATTCACCAATAAAAGCAGCTGGCGCCACGGGAGCCATGCACGTCACAGCTGACACACACACACGCGCACACACACACACACACATCTGAACTGCCAGAGCAGGGATGTACAAAGTATGGCCCGGATGCCGTTTGTGGCCCTTGAAATGATTTTGTTCGGCCCCTGACTACAGGTCAAAAATGGTGAAAACTTGACCAGCAAGATAAAAAACAATTAATGTCCACAAAAAAATTTGGAAATTGTCTTTTTCTTTCAATAAGGCAACGGTCAAAAACTCTTTTTATGTTTTGATCTTTGATAATATACAGATTTTATAGACATTTAGTTTAGAGCAGGTACATTTAAAGACAAAAAAAGACCCCGTAAAACTCAATTTTGCATTTTTAGAAGAAAATAAGATATTTGTTATTTTAACAATGAAATCTTGAACAACAAATGCGCAATTCTCTAGAAAAAAACATGTCTAACTTTAGAAAAGACTATAAATAATGACATATTATTCTTATCCCTTGTAAAAAAAATAAAAATAAAAAAAGTTAACTGAAACCAAAATAGATTAGGTCAAATTAACCACTGACCAACCAGCAAAAAATATCCTTTTAAAAACTAAAATCACCAAATATTTTGATTTTTTTTAGTTCCAACTCAACAATAAACTAAGCATGAACTATTTGAATTAAACAATCAGATTTTTTTTTCTGGAGAAACAGAATCATGGATCTAAAACTTCAAATGGTTTTTGCAGGTTTTCCTTCTTAAATGAAAAGCATCCAGTTGGCTTATTATTTTGGGCTTTATTGAAGAAAACCAAATTTTTAAAAGATCCTTTCTCAGAAATATAAATTAGATCTAGGTCAGTCTTCATTTGAAAACGTTTACTGTATTTAGCCAAGATTTAATACAGCAATTAAAAGCAGATTTGTTTGCACCATTTGGACTTTAGAATACAAGTCAATGAGTATCCAATAGAAGGAAACCAGGAAACTAGGAAAAGATGATCTCTGTTTATAGCATATAAAATTTCTGTGAGAATATTTTAACTTAAAAGTGATGGATTTACATTTCTTGACTTGTGGTTCAAATGGCCCTCGGACCCCACTTTAAACACCCTCCTTCTAAACAAGTGTGCATTGTTTTATGGGTATTGATTAATATTCTTCAATAAAATACGATTAGAACATTGAAGGTGTATTATCACTCCACAACACCTGATGGTGTTTGTTACCATAAAAAAATTGGCCAAAATCAGAATGGGTCAGTCTTTTTAAAAATTGGTTTTGGGCCGAAAAACTGCAATCAGTGCAACGCAACCCTGAAATCCCTGATAAAGCCACCAGTCTGTTTATGTGTGAACCAAAAACATACCTGCAATAAAACAAACAAAACAAATCAAAACAAAACAAAACAAGACAGCGGAGCTGGACAAACAAGCTGAGGTTAAGCTGGCAGATCTGTGGTCCTGTTAAAAGCAGCACTTCCAGCCTGGCCAAACAAAAGCTGGCTGATAAGCCCAGCGGCTGCATCACAGCCTTCCAGATTATAGATTACCATCAACTGAGCGGCGGCTGTGGACGGGGCACCTGCTACTTTACTGTAACGCCCCCGAATCGGCGGGGCTGGAGAGTCACTGCCTACCTGACCTGCACACAAAAGCTTTAATAAAACAGGTGGAACAAAGGTGATATCTGATTACGCTGGGTGTTTCTAAGGTCTTTGGTGATGCCTGATTTATTTATTTTTATTATTTCTAAACAGATTGAATTAATTCATGTCTGATCCTCAATCAGTTGCTGTGTGTTTACAAAGTTATGTTTTAATTGGCTTTAATTAGTGTCTGGTGTTTTGTGTGTGTGTAGGGGTGTGTGGGGGTGTGTGTGTGTGTGTGTGTAAACAGAGAGGCAATGGCACAGTGCCAGGATGATCGCCCCCGACGACTCTGTGGTGTTACAGTAAAGCGTCTTCTCAGCAGCCGTGTGGGGATTAAAGGTAAATCCAAACCGTCTCTAAAGCCTGCGCTCGCTTTAAAAGGCTCCTCCCAAAGTATCAGCTTGGATTATGACACAACTGTTCCCCCCTGTCCCAGTCCCACCTCAGCAGGACATAAACACCTACAGGACACACTTGGACTGGTTGATAGCTGCCTGTCCAGTCTGGTTCACAGGATCTGCTGATATTCAGTTTACAGTGTGTCGGGGTGAGTGGGTGTGTGCGTGTGGGGGGGGGGGGGGGGGGGTAATTATGTTAGACAAAACGGGCGCTGGGGGTTTCTCCCCTGATTGAAGGTGTTGGGTGGGGCTTTTTTTTTTTTTTTTTGATTTTTTTGTTTTTTT
>CAEGAG010080619.1:0-15979 GCA_903067065.1 Brachyrhaphis terrabensis | reverse complement strand
TACCAGCCTTCATACCTTTCATCTCCGTATTTTGACTAGAACTCCGTCCTCTTGAGTCCTTTCCTTTTAGTTTAGTACTCATTTATCAATTTTCATGACTTTGTCGGCTCTTTATTGTGGGTCTGGTGGAGCAGCAAAATTATACGTCCGTCTTCTCCATTGCCTTCCCGGAAGTCCCACATTGTTTTCTTGTCACCTTCACTGCAAAAACAAAAAAAAATTTTGGTCTAATTTAGTTCAAATATCTGATTAACATTGAAATAAGGCAAAACAAACTAACAAGTAACTCTCCAGAAAGAAATATGAGCTTGTTTTAGTATTGATGTAAAAGTTTATCAGTTTTTCATCAGATTGATCCACAACACTGTAAAAACACAAATTCTTACTAAGTATTTTTGGGCCGGTCTGTCAGTCAAACCTTTCTCACCGCAGAGTAACAGAGGACACATTGCACATTTGAAAAGCTAGATAAGATCAGTGGATGAGATTGGCTTCATATGTAAAAACCGGCACACAATCGAAATAAATCGGTACACTCCTAATTATTTACCTTATCACAAGACATTTTTCCCATCTTATAAGTGAAAAAGTCTGACAATACAACTAGAACTTTTTCCACAAATATTAAGGAGTTATTGACCTAAAACAAGCTCTGATATTTTGCTAAAAAGTTACTCATAAGTTAGTTTTGTCTTATTTCAGGTGTACTAATATATTTGCACTAAATTAGACCAAAAGTACTTCGTAACATTTTGTTTTTTTGCAGTGCTCTATCAAACCTGAAGTGGAAAAGCTGGTTATTTGTTGCCTATTTTAAGGCCTTGTAGTCATAAAGTCGTCTTTATTTAGATTTAAATCATTTGACAACCTAATAAAATAATTTTGATGACAGAACTACAGATGTAAGTCGCTGCTCTGCTCCGTTTAGATAGAAACATTACCCATGCAGGCCACATTCTCGTCTACGGTTTAGGTCTTTTTATAGGTTGGTGTCCCATGATGCCCTGCTCATGTTATGGGAAGGGAGGGATGTTAGATCTGGATGATTACATGGAGGATGGGGGGGCGGTTTGGAGGCTGTAACTTTATTCCAGTGTCACTGAATGACTCACTCATGCTGTATTCTGACCTATTTAGCCTGCTGGACATGATATGCATTTTTTCCTGCAGGAGGAAACTTTTCTGTAGCGTTTTGAAGCTGATACTTTGAGATGAGGTTGTGTTTCTGAGGGAAAGGAAGTTAGCGGATGAATATAATGGAGCCCACAGAGTGGGGCGGGTTGTTTGGGAAGCGGATCGATGAGAAACCAAAGCTTTAGCGTAGCCGGTCCAACCCAGAATCCGGTCGGCATGAACGTCCAGAACCAGCAGCTCAGAGGGATCGACCAGGCTGCAGCTGGCAGACGATCAAAAGTGAATGTGAAGAAATCGGTATGGAGGGTGAGTGAAAAAGAAGAAGTGAAACTTTAATGTTTGCTTGTTTTTGGGGAAAATAAGGTTAGCATGTGAGTTTGAGTCCAACGATTGATTGTGAGGTTTGGATGGGGGAGTTTCTCATCTGTGAGTCTTACCAAGTATCTTTGGTCTAGTTTCTACTCAAAATATCTCAGTGCACTTGACTTAAGTAAATAATTATGTAATATTGATTAAAAAATTACTAGTTCTAGCAGAATTTTCCCATATTATGAGTGAAATAATCTGCCAGTGGAACTTCTTCTATTTCAAGTGTACAAAAATGTTTGTAGTAGAAACTAGACCAAAAATACTTTGTAAGATTTTGTGTTTTTGCAGCTAACAGTGGTTTCTTATCACATTCACTGCAAAAAAAACAAGAGTTTCTTGTGCAAATATATAAGACAAAACTAACTTACAAACAACTTGTCAGAAAGATGTAGAGGCTTGTTTTAAGTCAATAATTCCTCAATATTTGTGTAAAAAGTACTAGTTCCATTGTCAGATTATTTCACTTATATAACATTGGAACAATGGTGTAGTTATAAGTGAGGAAATCTGACAGTGGAACTGGTAAATTTTAATCATTTTTGGTAGCTATTGACTTAAATTAATGTCATATTTCTTACTGAAAAGTTACTAGTTTTGTCTTATTTACAGTGTACTAAGATGTTTGCACTAGAAACTCAACAAAAATGCTTGATTTTTTTGTTTTTGCAGCTCACAGTGGCTTTTTGTCAATTTCATTGACAAAAAAACACAAAATCTTACCAAGCATTTTTTTTTAGTTTCTAGTGCAAATATCTTAGTACACTTGAATTAAGACAAAACTACATTAAAAGTAACTTTTCAAGAAGATTAAGATGCTTGTTTTAAGTCAGTAAGCCCTTAATATTGTTTTTTAAAAGTTGTTTAAAATTGGTAGATTATTTCACTATATAACAGACATTTTTCTGTTGATATAAGTGAAATGATTTGCCCTGGGTCGCTAGGTAACTGGCTGGGCTTGGCTATGGTTGCTAGGTAACTTAATATTTTTCTTCAATATTAAGGAGTTCTTGACTTAAAACAAGCTCCTGCAGCTTCCTAAAAAGTTACTTGTAAGTTGGTTTTGTCTCACCGTAAACGCTCGCTAAGGTTTTGTGTTTTTTGCAGTGCGTGTTTGCGAAAGCGGGGCTGTTTTTGCAGCTCACAGTGGTTTCTTGTCACCTTCCTCTGCGCGGCTGTTGCGGGACAGGTGTGTGAGGCAGCTGTGGGCCTCAGCGTCTCTCAGAGCCGCAGAGCTGGTGGCCGTTTGCTGGCTCAGCAGATAACGTAGAGTTCCTCTCAAAGGTCAAACCTGCTGACCCCTGCTTTGAGCCGTGTTATCCCGCCTCAAGAGTGTGAGAGACGACACACTGGACTCCTTGTTCATCTGACTGTGTGTGTTTTTAAAGACTCCGTGTTCCTGGACAGAGGAGACCCAGGGAAGGAGGAGTGTGGGTGGGCACAAGCGCTCAGCGTCTTGGGGAAGTGCAGAGCACTTGAAGGAGGCAAGTACTTAACTAATAAAGTTTAAAACAGCGCTTTTTCACGCCTTTAGCTTGAAATATTAACAGGACCCGAGGGGAAAGTTCGTAACCCTTCCTTTTCAGTCAGTCAAACTGGATCCTAAATCAGTTTTATCTCCTTTCTGCCCTCAGGTGGCCAAACTGAGGCACCATCTGCAAAAACGCTCCAGGAACGCTCCTCCCTCTGCAGAATATGAGCTCCCCCATGCCACGCTGCCGGCAGGACAGGCGGCAGGCGTCACTCAGGTACTTTATTATTACCAAATGTATGTTTGTTTATGTTTATGCACAAATTTATTGAGAATGAACTCTTTTAGAGCCTCCTATGACTTTAAATCCAAATAACCTGCAGCTGGCCACGCCTCCAACTCAACATTTATCATTTGTAGTTATTTGCATGTGAAAATGACTACAAACAGATGCCCAATTATAAAACAGTACATTTTTGAAAAGCAGAAGTGGAGCCTCCTGCGCAAACAACAAGAATGCATTAAGTGGTTTCTGGATATTAAGTCAACAATAAACAAAATATAGCGGTAAAACCAGCTGACCAAACGTGCTGGAGCTCCACTTGGGTTGCTAGGTAACAGACTGGGCTTCTGAATTGTGATGTTACATTCCAGAGGTTTTTCAAACTGGTAATTTTCCACACACAAAAAACATTAACTTATTGCCAAAAAACATTGACTTTACACAAAAACTGATTTTAAAAAATAATTTATCAATGTTTTATTATATTGTTAGAGATCCAGGTGTCTATCTATCAGAAACAAACTTCTTGGCTGAATGAAAATTATTTTTGATCTTAATCTACTTGATTACAAATTATTTTGGTCTTAACTGTAGATAAATACAATTCTGATTAGAAGCTTACAGTCAGTCAGCATCAGCATGAATGTCATCTATATTAGTTTTGGAATATATTTGCTTCAATTCTTTATGCAAAATTCACATTTTTCCCGTTTCATGCTTCTATTTGGATCTCAACTGCTTCTAAAAACAATCCAAATGCTTAAATTAAAAACTCAGCTGATTTGTGGCAATAAGTTAATGTTGGTGTCTGGAAATGAACCATTTCAAAAGCCTTCTGATTGTTAAGTCACATTCTGTGGGCACTGCGTTGTAACCTAGCAACCCCAGTGGAGTTCCACCCGTAACCTAGTTTTACCGCTGTATTCGCTGTGCAATGGCTGCTGGAAAAGGCAAGTGTTTGCAGCCATTCTCACTGTGAGTGTAAACGTAGAGGCGTGGTCCGCAGGAGTTTATTTAGATTTAAAGTAAGAAGGCGCCCTAAAGCAGGCCAAAAAAAGTTACATAATTGGTCACATTTAACCGTTTTTCTGCAGACAGTTCCCATGATGCCTCTGAACAGGCTCGCACCGCGGCTGAGACGGAGCGTTGAGGGTCTCAGCTTGGAGCTGGAGGAAGTGTTTGTGTCTGAGACACCAGACGATGAGCATGAGGTCGGCCCACCGAGTTCTGCTTCTGAGTTTTAAATATCTAAAATGCTGCCAAACTGGTGGCGTGAATATTGTTTGGGTTTTTTTTACATTCAAGCAGTTACAAAGAGAAATCGTAAACTGCTGCTGGACAAGTTACTCAACAGGTCGTTGCTAGGTAACCAAAGGGCGAGTGAGTGAGTTGCTAGGTAACCAAAGGGAGAGTGAGTGAGTTTCTAGGTAACCAAAGGGAGAGTGAGTGAGTTGCTAGGTAACCAAAGGGCGAGTGAGTGAGTTGCTAGGTAACCAAAGGGCGAGTGAGTGAGTTGCTAGGTAACCAAAGGGAGAGTGAGTGAGTTGCTAGGTAACCAAAGGGCGAGTGAGTGAGTTGCTAGGTAACCAAAGGGCGAGTGAGTGAGTTGCTAGGTAACCAAAGGGAGAGTGAGTGAGTTGCTAGGTAACCAAAGGGCGAGTGAGTGAGTTTCTAGGTAACTAAAGGGCGAGTGAGTGAGTTGCTAGGTAACCAAATGGCGAGTGAGTGAGTTGATTCCACCAACATTTCTTAGCTAGCAGTGAGAACTGAGCGGTTAAAGTCTTTCCTCTGCCTAAATCTCCCAGAATGGTGTGCGGTATATTGAATATTCTGTCAGACATATTTTCTTTTGATATTTATCACGTGTTTATCACGATATATATTACTGATTAATTCTCCAGGCCTAGTCTCAAAGCAACAATATTATTGTTCATCGGAGTAACTTCTTTGTCCAGTAAAATTTGTTGCAGTGACAGCTTTACTCTTGTGCATATTGTTTATAATAATGTGAAACGGTTAGTTTTAAGGTAATTCAGCTGAATATTCCAGATCTTGGATATCCCAGACGGCCACAGAGCTCCTGTCCCGGCTCAGAGATGCAGCAGCGGCTCTCAGAGCGAACCGTCCCCATCCCTCCCGTCTCCCTCCCTGTCGCCATGTCCGCTCGACTCGTCACTCCCATCCGGTTCCCCACGCCACCTGAACGCATCACGATTGTCCCCCTCACCGCCGTCGTGCCCCATGTTGGACCCAGGTTGGACTCTGGACTGTTTTCAGAGCGTAACTCTGAATTATCAGTTTTCAGTTCCTGTGTTTAGTGATGTGTGTGTATCTGTGCAGAGCTTGCGGAGTGTGAAGGATTGTGCTCCTCTTCATCAGCGTCGCCTCCTTCGTTTGCACTGGAAGCTCCTCTTCAGCAGCCCTGCTCCTCTTCGCCCCGTCCAAACAAAACCTGCTCCTTCCAACGCGTCCCACCAGAAGGCTGCGAGCGAGTTCGAGTTTGTGAGGAAGCAATGTAAGTTTTAGTTGGTCTAGTAACTAATATATAAATATTGAAGGTCCACAAAGGCCCATTGTTAACAGAGTTGAGTTGTAACTGCTTACTTTTACTCAGTTCAACTTGAAAAAATTTACTTTTTGGAGTATTTTTACTACGCTTTACTTTTTACTTTTATTTGAGTAATTTTATTATGAAGTATTTCTACTCTTACTTGATTAAAATTTCTTGATTTTTCTGTCCACTGAATGAAAAACAAACATGTTTTAACGAAATATTCACAAAGACACACACCTGCAGTTTTTATTAAAGTTTCATAAGATTTTTATTGAAAAAAACTGATTTGGAAAAATTTATTTTTGTCTGATTTTGTAATGTTTTTGTTACTTATATGAATTATTGTAATTTTTATTCTTTAAATACCAACGTTTGTACTTAACTTTACATTCTCGTCTATATATAATTTGTGGAAAGATCGATCTCCTCCACCTGTTCCCTGGGCGACTGGAAAGATGCACCACTCCCAACCAAAAACAACCAATCAGAGCCAGGAGGAGGGTCTTAGTGCTGTCAGTCATTCTCATGTACTCGCTGCTAAATGTGCTAATGGCAGGGAAACAACTTAATGTTTATGCACCATCTTCGGTGGCCGTGTTGGCTAGATTTATCATTCACAACATGCTAATCTAGCAGAAGCATACCAGAGAGCAAGGAAGGTGATTGTCAGCGCTAAGACCCGCCTCCTGGCTCTGATTGGTTGTTTCTAGTTAGCACGCTTTCTTCACAAATGATCAGATTATCATACCATACTGTCACACATAGTGACAATTTCAACAAATATGTCAAAAACATTTTTTTTTAAATCAAAGTGGCACACTGCAGCTTTAACCAAAGTCATTCATAACTTAATTTAAAGTGTTTAAAATGAATCTTGATGTATTTTAGCACTGATTCTATGTCCTCTTTGAATCTTTTTATTTCCAGGTCTGCTTCTCCAGATGAGCAGCTCCTCCAGCCCTCCTGCCCAGACCCTAATAAAGTCAACTTTACCCCCCATGGAGGCTCTGCTTTCTGCCCGGTCAGCCTCCTGAAGCCCCTGCTGCCCTCCATGGACCTCCTGTTTCGTGGCCTGTCTGTGTCGCCCGTCACTGGCTGCTCGGGTCAGGCCTCCCCCACCAGGCACCTGGGCATGCAGTAGGCGTAAAACCTAAACGCCTTCTCTCAGGACTACACAACAATGCACTGCCAGAACCTGGAACACTTGCTAATGTTTTGATGCAGACTGACGATTACGTGTCTCATTGCTGTGGGCATCTTTACCGTTACACTCTGTGCGACTGTAAGCATTTGTTGCTGCCATTCTTCAGGATAATGTGACCTAAAGTTCAGTTTGTTTGTTGGCTATTTCTACCTGAAGGATCTTTTTTTGTTTGTTTGTTTGTTTTTCAACTTGACAAAGATGATTTAAGTTAGGAATACATGTTTTTATATAGTCATTTTCAGGTTTTGGTTTCATGTCTTTAATTTCCCAGGATTTTTTTTTTTATGTCAAATAAGTGGATTTACTTTCAGAAAGCCAGGCACTTACACCACATGTAAACAGCTGTTATAGGCATTAACTTGAAAACAAGTATGCGGTGAATTTATATGTTATATGTGTTGATTAAAAATATATTTTAATACTTATCCCCTTCTTTTCTACAGATGCTAGGATAGGCTATATTTATTTTCTTACTTTTTTAAGGATTCATTGTTATATATTTATGTTTGCAATTTTACAAGTAGGACTGGAAGTTTTTATTTACTTTCCTAAAACTTACATAATTATAATACAGCCAATTTCTAGTGGATTTTTACATTCTCAATTACTCAAAAATAAGGTTTTAAGCCTTATTAACAAAAACAATTGATGTGGTAGGAGAACCAAAACGGGAAACCATAACTACTGATCATCCTTTAAAACAAGGTCAATATTGCTTTGTTTTTTGTTCGTCTTTTACAAAGTGTAGCAGTAAATAGTGTGGAAAACAGGTTTTTGTTTTCTTTTTGTCCATGTCTGTTAAAGCTGAAATCAAATTTTATTCTATCTTTTCTAGACTATGTAAGTTGGTTTGGATTATTGAATGCAGTGTTGAATAAAAAGCAAAAGTACTGTGCTGTGTGTATTAATTGTTTTTAGATTTTTTTAAAAAGGTTTGTAAATATCAGTACAGTATTTGTATGTGGAATGTGTTAAATATTAAATTAACCAATGATTTTTCTTTCAAGATTATCTTTTTTAGAGCAAATAACATTGCAGAAAAAAATTCTTGCGCATACAACACAATAAATAGATAACTATCATTATTATTGTTCTCGACACGTGGATTTGCGGTTTGTATTGTGATTGGCTCATAGTGGAGCTTTAATACTTACATGGACCAATGAAATCAATCCACATCACGACACGACAAAAAGGTACGCTATCAGTTCAAGAAGCCCTTCTTTTCAAACTTAGCTGTCCTTATTTGTTGCCTGTATGGAAATCATAGTCGCCGCTTACTGTTATCATTAATAATAATACTTGAAATTGTTTTCACGCTAAGGTAGCCAATTTTGTCACACTTGAATAAATCTATGAGGTCTGACTATAATAAATATTTATTTCTTGAAGATTTAAGAACTCAGGCTAAAATTATAACGCTTCGGGGTCCTTTTTGATTTTTTTTTTTTTTAATCCTCTAAATATAAGCTATTACTCTTATGAAAACATTAACTGCTACTGCATTGATGGTTAAGTATTGTAAATGGGAAAATATTCGGATTTATTAATGTGTAAACAAACAAAATGTCGTGATATTTAGCCGATCTGATACACTTGACAGTCTGTGAAAACCGACTGGTAATTACCAGCCACTGTGCGGGAGAAATCCCAGTAAAACTTTTATCCTCGGGATAAAACAGAAATCCAACACCGGCAGTTCCGGGCGGTTCTTCCCAGCGGGTATAGTGGAGCGGGACACCGGCGTGAGGGGAGCGGGGAGCGGAGCGGTGTCGGTGAACCTGCCCGGGCTGGTGGAGGACAGCATGGCTGCGGGAAAGGGAGCAGGGAAGCCCGTCTCGCTGTGGGACAATTTGCGGATACGCTTCATCGTTTGCTTCTTCGGAGTCTTCGTGTGTTATTTTTATTACGGAATACTGCAGGAGACAATGTAAGTAACTATCAGTTCCTCTGAAATAATTGTTTAACCAACTGTGTTTAACCTAATGTTTTAAATTTAGCCAAAGATTGGGACAGTTATTGATTAGCTTTTTCTGATTTAAACTCAATTCAAAAGGTTTCAAACCAAGAAAATCATAATTTTTTTACTGATTGAATTTTATTTTTGCATAACTTTGCCTGCTTTGACTTAAATAGCACATATTTGTTGGATTGTGTAATTTGGGATGTTTCTAAAAGCTTTTTTTAAGCATAATGTAGCACAATTTGTGACATTTATGTATTTTGTCCCACTAATCAACTTCCGGAATATTTATTTTTATTAAATTCCCTGATTTTTAAACCATTTCGTGTGAAATTTATGAAAGTGTATGAAATATTTCTAACTGAATGTCTGTGTCCTGACCAAATTCAACATTTGAGTTGGAAAATTTGTATTAATTCATTAAATCACATTACAGGCAGAAATTATTATAAATTCAGACAGATTTTAGACCACAGTTGTAATTTTTGTTTTCTAGTAGTGTATTCAAAATGGGAGTTTAAACTTTTAAGTATTTAGACAAGAATTAATCCACAAAAGCACCAGGGATTAAAGTAATGGATTAGTTTTTATAGTCATTTTCTCCATGAATTGACCTCAAATCATATCTGGTTTAACATAATAATCAATGTTTGTAATAAATGTTAATATTAGATATTGCTAGTGTCACTATTTTTTTAATTACCACGATTACAATCTCAACCCTGCAGCTGGTAAAATGTGTTTTTAATGAAAAATGGAGGAATAATCTGCGGTCTGTATGACTCTTGCAGAACTCGAGGTAATTATGGCGGGGAGAAGTTTACTTTTGCGCGGACGCTGGTCTTTATCCAGTGCATCATCAACAGTGTTTTTGCAAAGATCTGTAAGTATCTGCAAGAACTGCAACTTTTCACACTAAAACACAAGAAATAATCAGTAATTTAATCTTATTTTTCTCTCTCTCAAACAGTGATCCAGTGTTTTGAAAGCTCCAAAGTGGATCACACCAAGAGCTGGCTCTATGGCCTGTGTTCCCTCTCCTATCTGGGAGCAATGGTTTCCAGTAACTCCGCCCTCCAGTACGTCAACTATCCCACACAGGTGAATCTCCATTAAAATTCACTGGAGTCAGGAACTGATTTGAGTATGAAATATGCTTTTGTTGTGTCCTAAAGTGGGATTTTTATTGTTTTAGGTGTTGGGGAAATCCTGCAAACCCATACCAGGTAGTTTGAAATGCATTAAATACATAATAAATAACAGACAATTTGTGCTTTTCAATTTACTGCTTTAAGTTTAGCACCTAGTTGCATTTAGGGAAGTGATTTCTATATGCACTAACACATTCTTGAACATTTGTGGTCGGAAAATAAATAAAAAAAAAACTGTGGTTGCAAACACTTCAGTACTTATGAAGTGTGTTGCTGTGTACATGTTGGTCACTGTAGAGGAAGTGCATCATCTGGCATTTAGTGATTATGTAAAACTTAAGTTTTAAAATACTTTAAGGTTTATTAAGCAGCATGTAAACCTCTAAATGTTTTAAAACTTAAATAAACCTAATCAGGACTGGTAGCATATTTTTAAGATGTTCAAATGTTTGATAAATCCTTACATGATGGACTTCCATCATTAAAAAGTTGTACATTTTTGTGTCTAAAATTAAGCCCTTAAAATGTCTTAAATTTGTTTGAAAAAAATTGTAGGTTGATCTTAAATAAATAGTCATCTTACATTTTGTCATGGCAGTATGATTAAATGTAGTGTTTTTTCTTTCTTGTATAGATGGATGGAAGAGGTTTAGGGCCGCTGGACAAAAGTAAAAAGAATTTGCTTTTTTTTTTAACCTCAGAAATTTGACTTTTTTCTAAGAATTTTGACCTTTTTTTAATACAGAATTTTGACTTTTTTAAAAATACAGAATTTTGAATTTGTTTCAAAGCAGAAATTTGAGTTTATTTCTTGCAGATTTTTTTTTCTGTTTTTTACTTAAAATGTTGTCTTTTATTTTTTCTCATAAATCCGATTCTTTATTCATAAATCTGACTTTAATCTCAGAACTCTGAAAAATTCCCTATTATCTTATTTTTATTTTTCCAGTCTCCCTAATCTTCTTTCGTATAAACGTAATTTCAATCCAGTGTTGTATAATCATTCCAACGTGGAGAAAGATCTTTTTTTTTTGTTTTGTTTCCCCACCAGGGGGCTTTTTGTGGCTCTAGTGTCCCTTATTTAATAGTAGGCTGACAGGAAGGGGGTAAAGAGAGGGGGGCAGACGTGCGGCAAATATCGTCGGGTCCGGGAGTCGAACCCGCGACGGCCATGACGAGGACTCAAGGCCTCCAAATGTGGGTCGCGCTAACCCCTACGCCACCATGGCACGCCCCGAGAAAGATCATTTTAAACAAATTATTAAAAAGCATTTGTATATTTCTAGCAGACATTGTAGCGTCATCTTTTAACACTCGTCACATTGGTCCGTTTGCTTTGCTCTCAGGAATGACACGTTTATGGTGAAAATGAAATTCTTTGTGTTTGTTGCAGTTATGATCCTCGGCGTAACGATACTGAGGAAGAAATATCCTCTGGCGAAGTATCTGTGTGTGCTGCTGATCGTTGGTGGCGTTGCTCTGTTTCTCTACAAACCCAACAAAGCCGCCGCCGCCGCGGCAGACGACCACATCTTTGGCTTCGGAGAGATCCTGCTGGTGCGTAAACGCAGCGTTCCCGTCGTCTGAATTTGATTTCTCATGTCTGTTCTGCTCATTACGCCTGCTTCGGTCCCAGCTTGTGTCTCTGACGTTGGATGGACTCACCGGCGTCGCTCAGGATCACATGAGGGCCCGATTCCAGACCGGCGCCAACCACATGATGCTGAACATCAACATGTGGTCCACGCTCATTCTGGGTCTGGGTGAGTCGTGGCGCTCTCTGCCAAAAGCTCATCGAGACGAATATTCAGCCAGGAGCTTTTCACAGATTTATTATCCTTCTTGCTGTCGGGGAGAAACACGTATGAGCAAAATCACCTGGTTCAACACAAAGCAGCGGCTCATTTAATGACTCTGTCTGTCACTTTATAACGTTTCACCATCAATTGTTTCTTTGTTGCTGCTAAAAATGGAAATTTATATAAACAAAAAACACAAACTGGCTTAATTTCATGCATAAAATGTTTTGTTGTTAAGTGTTGCACTGCAAAAACACAAAAACGTACCTAATATTTTTGCTCAGTTTTTAGTGCAAATATCTTAGTACACTTAAAATAAGACAAAACTAACTTAGAAGTGAGTTTTCAGCAACATGTAAGAGCTTGTTTTTAGTCAATAATTCCTTAATCTTGTTAACAAAGAGATTATTTCACTTGTAAGACGACATTTTTCATGTTATAAGTGAAATAATCTGCATTAATATTAAAGAAACGTATGGAAACAATTTAAAATATGTTGCATCACTTCTTACTAGCAGCCTATTGAAAACTGACTATTTCTAGTCAGTTATTAAAAATCTTGAAGATAATTTAGTTAAACCAGAACAACAAAAAAACCCTGATTACCAAAGAGCTACTACAGGGGTGTCCAAAGCGCGGTCCGGGGGCCATTTGCGGCCATCTGAAGGATTTTCTGCAGCCAAAATGGATTAATTATTAACAAGGTTTTGCCATTCATCTTAGTTTTGGAGCGACTAGAACCACAAACTTTGAAAAACAAGTCGTACTTCTCGTATAAGAAAATATTCAACCCCAAAGATTTAGGAACTGTACGACCTTTCTGTATTTACAGTAACATACACACTTGTTTTCTAAACTGTTTAGTTTATTATTGAGCATCTAAAGGTAAAAAAAAAAATAATGCACCAAAAGTTTGTTTAAAAAAAAATGTAGAAATGCTTTCAACTTAAAGTTTGGCACCGCTGAGTTACTGGAGATGATCAAATGAAAGATTGTGCTTGTAGATTAGAAATTAGGGCATAAAATGAGTGGGAAACACTATTTATTATAAAATATACTTATATTTATTCTGGTTCAGCTGTAAAAATGCAACATTTCATCCATTTGTCCAAACTCATCACACGTCTCCTTGTTGTTGTGGTGTGGAGCCACCAGGGGGCGCTGTTCACTCAGTTTACGATGCCAGACAGTTTAACCTGAGAACGTTTTTAGATGAAAATGTGAAAAATTCCTAAAATTGGTCAAAAATAAATATTTTTTGTGTCACACTATTTTATTTTTATTTGTTTATATTATTTTGAATACATGCAATTCAGCCTGGGAAATCTGATACTCTGTATTAACATTGTGTTTGTTATCCAATGTTCTGTTTGTCCATCTCTTCCCTCAGCTGTTTTGTGGACCGGAGAAGTTTGGCGCTTCCTGAGTTTTGCAGAGTATTATCCCAGCATTTTGTACAACATTCTTCTGTTTGGACTGACGAGCGCTTTGGGCCAGGTGGGTTTAACGCTTTGACACTCTGAGCTTCAACATGGGGGCCAAGATAGAGGGAAACATGATTTAAAAAATTTTAAATCGTAAATTTCATTCAGTATTTTTCAATCTGTTATTCAGCAATTAACTGAAAATATGTTGAATTAACTTATTGACGTATTACAGAAGTGTAAGTAGCTCTACTTCACCATATTTTCACTCAAGTAAAAGTAAAAAGTCCAAGAAATTACTCAAGAGTAGAAAAGTATTTGGTAAAAAGTAAATGAAGTACTGAGTAATTGATCAAATTACCAATGATTCAATATTTAAAAATTATGTAAGCAGATGAACCAAAATGTGAAGTCAAGTGGAAATTTTGGTATTTTAACAACCAAAATGACAACAATTCATATAAGTAACAAAAAATAATAATAACAAAAAACAAAATCAGGCAAAAGAAACATTTTCCAAATCAGTTTCTATCAATAAAAAAAACTTATCAAACTTTAACAAAAACTGAAGGTTTGTGTCATTGGTGAATTTTTGTTTTTCATTCAGAAATCCAGAAATTTTACTTAAGTAAAAGTATAAATACTTAATAATAAAATTACCAAAGTAAAAGCAAAAAGTACAAAGTAGTAAAAATACTCCTAAAAGTAGATTTTTAAGAAATAAAGTTACTCAAGTAACTCCAGAAATTAAAAAAATATATATTTTCCATTTTGAACTTTCAGTCAAATTTATGAAGTTGCTTTGCTCCTCAAACTAAAAATGTTACACCACAGAACTGATCGCCTGTTAAAATCAGAAGGTATGAGGTTAGCACTTATGCTAAATTAATATAATACTTACTGAACAGTTCATAAAAGTGAGAAAAAAATGTAAAATTAAATGCTTCTTTTTGTATTTTGTAGCATTTCCTGTGGCTTTGTAAAGATGCCATCATCCCTGCCAGATGGGGGCGATGGCATGGGAAAGTTTGGGAACCCCTGATTTGATAATTTAATCGTTTTCTGCAGACTTTTATCTTCATGACGGTTGTTTACTTCGGGCCGCTGACCTGCTCCATCGTCACCACAACCAGGAAGTTCTTCACCATCCTCGGTTCCGTTATTTTGTTTGGAAACGTCATGACTGACATGCAGTGGATCGGCACCATCCTGGTATTCCTTGGTAAAAGTCCAACTTAATTAAATGCTTTAGTTGTTTTATTTGTGGGAAAAATCACCATTTAAGGTTTTAATCTTTGCTTTTCTTGCTTTAGGTCTTGGATTGGATGCTAAATTTGGAAAATCCCCCAAGAAACATTAAAGAACCAGAAGAGCAGCGAAGAAAATGGAAACGGACTGAAACCAGAAGATAACTTGTACAGAACTCATTACATGTGCCTAAGTTTTAAATATAGGGTCAGTTTGCAGCTCTTAATAAACTGAAGACACATATCTTTTGATGTATGAAGCCCAGACTGAATTATGAGCTACAATTTTAAAGTAAAAACCAAAACCAGCTGCTAAACGTATGCTGAACTAAACTACGCCTCTAGCATTTAATCTTTTTTTATTTTTACAGATTGAGGCTTGAATATGTGTGTAGTTCTTTGAAAAGTATTTAGAAAATAAATGTAAACGGTTGTCTGTAGCTTGATGTTGTCCAATATTACAATTCAAGTGATTTTATTTTATACAATATGAAATAACTTGCCATAAAAAGGGAATTAAATTGATCTCGTCTTTATTTCTTTCTGTCTGTGAAATTTCTGACATAAACATTTATTTTGTTTTTGCTGTCTCATAAAACTGAGCTGTATTTATTATTCAGTTGAAAAGTGAATTATCGCTGTAAAAAAGAAAGACATAATCAACTAATTTGTTTTAATGGAGAGTTAATGAACGCCCTGAAATGTGCAGGTTTTCTTCAGCCTATGTAAACACTGCAAAAACAAAAAATCTTACTGGGATGTTTGGTTTAGTTTTTGTGAAAAAAATACAAGACAAAACTAACTGAGAAGTAACTTTTCAGAAAGATACATGAGGTTGATTTAAGTAAATAATTCCTTAATAATGATGAAAAAAGTACTGGTTATATGTGAAATAATGTCATTTTTTCCCATATTATAAATTAAAATGTATTGTTCCGTTGGCAGATTATTAGGCCCGAGCAGCTAAGCGCTGCGAAGGCCTATTGTTTTTGTACTGTTTATTATTCTTCTTATTATTATTCTTCCACCCTCTTTGGGGCCCTTTTTGGGGACTTTATAATATTCAAAAACTCAACAAACTTGGCGGACGCGTCAAGGGGGTTTAAAAATTTTGAATATTCAAAAACTCAACAAACTTGGCAGACGCGTCAAGGGGGTTTAAAAATTTTGAATTTTAAGGTCGTCGCAAAAATCGCGCAAAAAATGGCTCAACGGCGCCACCTGGAAATTTTCAAAGGACCCTTTGCTATTCCCTTACTTCATCCTAGAGACATGAAATTTGGTACACTTGTAGAGCTCCCTAAGACGCTCAGAATTTACAATTAATGTCATAGTGCAAGTATCCCAGAAAGTCGGCCATGTTGGATTGAAGGTCCCATTTTG
>CAEGAG010080589.1:0-19365 GCA_903067065.1 Brachyrhaphis terrabensis | reverse complement strand
ATTAACTTTTAAAACAGCTTTTTCAATAATTTTGCTGATGAATGGGAGGTTGGAGATTGGCCTGTAATTTTGAAGTGATTTGTCCAGATTGCTCTTTTTTTATCAGTGGTTTGGTAACTCATGGTTAGCGGTTGGATGGAGCCATTTATTATCAAACTGTGTTTTCTGTATTTACTCTTCTTAAATCATAATAACAGAAACTACCCCAGTGACCCTGGTCAAAAGTTTACATACCCCAGTTCTTCATATCTTGCATTGCTCCCTATAACATCAATGACAGTTTGGAGTCTCTTCTTGTTGTGGGTGAGGTTGTTTATTGACTCTTGATGGTAAAACTGCCTCTTCTTCTTGGCAGTTTCTGTAAACTCCTGTGTTGCATGAACTGCAGTTCAGTTCAGTTTTATGCATACAGCGCCAATTCACAACAAATGGCACTTTACTCAAGGCACTTTACAAAAAACAAAACATTTCAATTCAATCACGCATACTTTGATTTGATCCTAGTTGTCAAACAGTATGCTTAATTAATTCTTCAAAGTGGATAAAAAAGTTCTTAAGGAAACCCAGCAGATTGGGTTTAAACTTGTCTCCTCCTGGACAAGTTTAAATTTAGAAACTACCTGAAGTTTCTAAGCCACACCCCAGTACCTGCTTATTTTTTATTGCACCCATGCTGTTCAATAGCACAAAAATGATAACTATTTGTATATAGAAAGTACTGGCAAGCTGATCCTCCTGCTGTTGGGCCGGAAGGGGCTCTCTGGTCAGGGTGGAGTCATCCAGCTCTGGTAGGTGAGAATGGCTCCCTCCACCTTTTACCATTTTCCAAAATCATCTATTAATCTGCAACTTCATTTCAGTCATAATGCTGCTGCAGCTCGCTGGAGACCCTGCTACTTTCTTTGTTTTATTTTCTGCTTTGTTTGTTTGCGCATTTTGTTTAAATTTGTTTATTTTGGATTATTCTATTCTGTGTGCGTCCCAGCCTTGTTGCAGGTAGCAGCCTTGTTTTTTTCTTTTTTTTAGGTTACTTAAAGCATAGATTTTTAATGACTGGTTGGGGCTAACCTCATTTTAGCACTTGTTCATGTCTAAATTGTAGTGTCTGTGTTTTTTTTTTCTTTTTCTTTTTGTATTTGCTTTGTTTAACCCCATCCTTTTGTCTCCAGCCTGAAGGCGGTGGGGGGCGTCCAGGGGTACTGGACCTGTGTGCTGTGCGAGTGACCGGTGTTAGGATTTATTCACAATCGAGTGTCTATTCACAAGTGCTTGGGGTGATTTATTTGTTTTAGGAACCAGTTCTCCACATGTGGACTGCCCTCCTCTTGCTGGTAGGCCTCAGTGTGTGCACTTCCCTTCCCACTGTGATTCTATAAATTTGAATTGTCTTTTAAAACATGGAACAAAGTGTAGCTATTTTTTTGGTGGCAAAGTATTGTTCTCATTGGTCACATGAGTTACTTTAGTGCAATTCCCAAAGTGGTGTTGCTGAAACCTTCTGGTTACTCTGCCCCTCAAAGCAGAGTATGAGAGTCATACCCTTCTGCTGCCACACAAGCAAACACCTCACAGGTGAGGATGGTCACCTTTCGTAGCCATTCAAACTTGTTTGTCACATGTTATGAGACCAAAATCACCAGCATATGTAAACATTTGATCAGGGTCAAATGGGAGTTTCTTCTGTCATTATGATTTAAAAAGAGTTAGATTATTAATGGTTTCACCCAACCTCCAAACAAGAATGAGGAAAAAAAGTTTTTCTCTTATAATTCATCTTCTATTAAAAAAAACCCAAAATGGCCAAAAAAGAAACGGCGTATGTAAACTTATGAGCACAGCAGACAGTCAGATGCTCTGATAATACCATGTGGCAAATTGTTTTGTTGCAGCAGCTACCAGTGATGTTATTCAATGTATGGATAAGGCTTTAATTCAGAGCAGTGTGTCTCTACTGGACATGTTAGACCTGGCTTCTGCCTTGGGTTTGTATAGCAAGCAGCCATACACAACGAAGGGCAGTTCAGTAAAATCTAAGCTTTTTTTTCTCAGATATGTTCCCAGAAAGATTTTAATATACACATAAGTTTCTTAAAGTGGAAAAGATCATCTCTGTTACACAAAGGAAGCTGAGACCTCTGCTTCCTCTTTGATTAGTTGCTTCCTTTTCTACATCCTGTTTCACAAACATGTTCAGGATGGCTCACAAAAGTGCTAAATTTGCCTGTTTCAGGTCACACAGTCCTAACCAGTGACTTGGCAAATAATTTAAACAAAAGACTGGAAGGATCAGTTCCTTGCGCAAACAGTACAATGTCAACACAGCAAAAAACTAATGCAGCAGAGTATTTCTTCCTTTGCAAGCATACAGGCATATATATGTGTGTGTGTGTGTGTGTGTGTTTAAATGCAATATTTATTGCCAGTTGTTTCAGAAAGTGAAGAGGTCCTAACAAACAGACCACAGTTTATGGGACTGAGTGTCTAACCAGGTGGTCAGCAACACAGGAGTACCACAGGGAACTGTATTCTCACTCTTCCTTTTCACTGTGTACACTTCAGACTTCCAGCACAAATCCAACTTTTGTCATCTACAGAAATACTCAGATGACTCTGCTGTTGTTGAGTGTATCAGAGATGGACAAGAGGCTGAGTCATAAGTCTGTCGAGTGTCATCTTTTCTGCTGTCATTTGTTGGGGCAACAGCATCAAAACCAGGGACCTAAAAAGGCTCAAGAGCCTGATAAAGACGGCTGGTTCTGTTCTGGGGATGACTGTGGAGCCTCTGAAGATGATAATGCAATGAAGGATTTTTCATAAAATCAAGAAAGATCAAGACAGTCTCATGAAGATCATCCTCTTTATGAGACTGTCTTCAGAAAACAGAGTATCTTCAGTCAGAGCCTTCTTCAGATTCTCTTTAATGCAGTGAATCCCTTTGGGATTAATAAAGTATTTTTGAATTTGAATGTACAGTAAGCTTTCTAAGATTATCTAATTTCCTTAATGTCAGGTTTCCTCATGTCTCAGGATTCTCTAAAAATATATGATTGGTGCTCTTGGATTGATTAAAATATATGTTTTTCCTAGATGTATCATAATTATGTTCCTTTTTTGAGTGAATACATTTCAATTCCATGAATCTAAAACTATACTTCACATATAATTTTATCATTTTGTATACTAGGTCTTCAAAAGAATCTGTAAAACTCTAACTATATACCATACGTTTTTTATTTGTAAATGTTCTTATTTATGTGACATTTTAGGGCAGTTAAAGATGGAAAAACTTTAGAGTAACTGCAATATTATTGCAAACCAGAAGGAGGCAATAACGCGGGACAAGGGAGGCCAGCCGGTATTAAACACCGAAGAAGAAGACATCCGGCACGTGAAAACAGAAACTTGTAATTATGCGTGGCTGCTGAGTGTAAAAGGTAAGTTTTACAAATTTATAGCAAAATCACAGAAAACACCTGACACCTTCTCATGTTCTACATCTCCTAAAGAGATAGTGATGCAAACTTCAGGCTGAAAGAAAATGGACCTTGAATGGCAGCATAACGTTACATTAACAGACATCTTCCGTTGTTTTTTTTTTTTTCCTTCGGATTGGGAAACGAAACGGGGACCTTTAATTATAGTCGATCAGTTAAACAGTGGATCATGTCTTATTAGAATGTAATAAATATTTAGAGGAACGTCAGCAGTTAGTCAGTTAAACGGAGAAGAAAAGTATTTTCTATAATCAATCTATTAGATGTCAAAATCTATTCGAAATCACATAGATTTAAAAACACAAACAAACAAAACCAGGTGTGCATACATTAAACATGTAAACACTCTCACACACACCTTTGATGTGTGTTTTGATAAATTCCCTCAGACTGTCATTTACGATCACACTGCAGTCCGGTAGGTGGCGGTAAATGCTCCTTAAGTTGGTTTGCCATCCGCCAATAAAATACAGTAGTAGTAGTAGTAGTAGTTGTAGTAATTGTAGTAGTAGAAGAAGACTTTTTCTGTGGTACAGCAGCAGGACTTAACTTGATTCTCAGCTGTTAAAGCAGAAACGGTTGTTTTCTGGAAACGTTGACCTTGTGACTGGACCAACGGGCTCCTGCCCTGTAAACCTGGAGCTCTGGTTCTGTTCTGTAGATTCCTGGAAACAGCTACTTTTCATTACCTCTTCAAAGAAAAACATGTCTTGTTCTCCTGGTGACCCAAACTTCTGTCAAGAATGCGGGAATGTTCTCCCACTCCCTGGAATATCCGACACAGTCCGATGCCCTCGCTGCTCCTTCACCATCCCTGTATCAGGTACTGTCCTCCTGATTCTGACCAACTACATTCTATCTATCTAAACAATCCTTTTCTCTATCTCTCCTTGTGTTCATTACCCAGACTTCTCTGGCCTGGAGGTCTGTTCAGCTGTGGTGTTTAACCCTGAGCAGCAGCCATTAGTGGTTGTAAAAGTTGATGATGACTCAGAGCTGAAGGGACCTGTGGTAAGACCAGCTGTTCATAGAGCTCCATGTGGTGCTAACAGTTGGAAATAGTTAATAATGAGGCGTTCTGCTGTCCTCCAGATTGACAGACGATGTTCTCGCTGCAATAAAGAAGGGATGATTTACCACACTAGGCAGATGAGATCTGCAGATGAAGGACAGACTGTGTTCTTCACCTGCATAAACTGCAGGTGACTTCAAGAGACCTTTACATTTCTATAGAGCTATGTGATGACTTTCCTCAGTTTCTATCTTTATGTTTTAGGTATCAAGAGAAGGAAGACTCCTGACAGAAATATTCCAAGTGTCTACAGGCAAATCGATTTACTACAGGCAAATCTGCTGTCAGATCCAAGTTATGTTCTGTATCTGGAATCTCACTTCAGACGAAGTCTGTCAGGATTGTTGTGAACCAGACTCAACAAACTCTATTTTTCATGTATGATTTGTTTGTGGTAGAAATAAAGTTTACGTTGGTTAACATTCACATGATGTTTCCTAAATTGTTTTAAATATGAACATTTAGTAAAGATGGTAAATTAATATAAACGAAGATGTAGAGATGTACAAATATAAAAATTTGTGGCAATATCAACATCTTATAATAATATTGCTGTTATGGCTGATAACCAATATTTGCCAGTATTACATAGCTTTCCCAACTATACAGAATCTGGGACTAGATCTTTTTCTTTTTTCTTCAGTCAAGCTCAAAATAAATTTGTAATGTAGTTGCCTTTCTTTAAATAAGGAAAGTATGCAAAACCTCTTTAAAGGAGCTTTGGATCTGCAATGATCTAAAGCACATTCTGTTCCTAAGTAAAGTTTATTTATAAAGCGCTTTTCACAGATATAAAATCACAAAGCGATGTACAATAGAAATCAACCTTAAAACCATTCAAACCATAAAGCCAACATAAGAAGCACAATAAAATCAAGAGATAAAAATGTTTTTAGCTGCTGTTTAAAAATTTCCACAGTCAGCAAAAAGGAGCTGCAAGGGCACGCTGCTCCACAGCCTTGGGGCCACCAACTGAAAGGCCCGGTCCCCTTTAGGTCTTAACCATGTTCATGGAACAACCAAGAGATTCAGAGCAGCAGAAAATTTAGTTAAAAGATGACAAAGATAATCAGGAGCCTGGCCATGGAATGCTCTGTAGGTTGGCACAAGAACTTTAAACCAAAATTCTAAAATCAACTGAACCAGTGTAGTTAGAACAGGAGTGATATGACATAATTTACTGGATTTGGTGAGAAGTCTGGCTGTTGCATTTTGTATTGCCTGCAAACGTGAAATTGAGGATTTATCCAGGCAGTTGAAAAGGCCGTTACAGTAGTCCAGACTAGATGACACAAAAACATGAATGATTTTCTCCAGGTCAACTCTGGAGACCATTTGTCTAATTTTAGAAATGTTTCTTAAACGAAAGAAACAAGCACGGGAAACAGCTTTAATGTGTGAGTTGAAGCCTAATGATGAATCAAATGTGACACCTAGATTTTTTACCTTTGGTTTTACTAACAGGCAGAAGGTGCAATTGTTTGGCTGATATCTTGATGAAAGTGACTGGGAGCAATAATCATAGTTTCTGTCTTACTGGTTCTTAGAACCAGAAAGTTACTGGAGAGCCAGTCACTGATACGAGACAAACATTGGACGAGGATAGCCAACCTGTCCAGTTGATGTGGACTAAATGAAAAATGCAATTAAATGTCATCCACATAAATGTGATAGGAGATATCTGAAAAGGACTAAATAATGCCAGCAAGTGGAATAATATAAAAGGAAAACAAAGGTGGACCCAAAACAGAGCCTTGTGGCACCTCACAAGTTAAACGGGCATAGTCAGAGGAAAACCTGTCCGCCTTAATGCAAAATGTAATGTGAGATAAATATGACGGGAGCCAGTCCAAAGCTAAGCCAGAGATACCAGTCAGGACCTTTAGCCTGTTTAACAGGATTGCATGGTCGACAGTATCAAAGGCTGCATAAGATCTATTAAAACCAGCACTGAGCATTTTCCCTCATCAGCAGCTATTAACAGATTATGGACTTTTACTAAAGCAATTTCAGTGAATGAAAATATTTCATTCATAGTTTATTTTTGCAAGAACAAAAAATCTGCAGTTACACTTTAGTTGATCATTTTGGCCAATGTTACAAATAGATTTGACATCTATGATCTATATCTTATCTATAGGTTAATTTCTTGTCTAATTATTTTTAGTTACTCTAGTTTAACTATGTTTACATAGTTTGCAGGACAGCTAGATTCATTTCTAGTCCCCTGTAACTCTCACTGGCCCCTTGTGCCAACCCTCCTATCTCTCTCTCAGTCTCTTTTTCTTTCTTTCTCAGTTTGCTTCTGCTCTCTCCCCTCACATCTGCAACCTGTTAGCTAATCAGCCCAGGTCTGTTGTCCCAGCATTCACTCTCTCAGTATTTGATCTGACCTTTTTCATACTTTCCTCACTCCTTCTGTTTCTTCCCTGGTTTCGCTGGATTCCACTTGTGTCTCATTTACTTGACTCTGGCCTCCTGTGTTTTTGTAAGTTTGTTTTCTCAGCAATCTTTATTAAATCTTCAAAATCACCTGCTGCCTTTACCTTTCTGCATTTGGGTCCACTTTTGAAAAAACATGCAACATGACAACTATATTGGGGGAGACATTTTGTACTGAACTGTGGGCTTAATGAAAATCAATTTTTCTATAGTGCTTAAATAGACACATATTTATTGCTTACATGTAATATTCTTGTCTTTGTTTGCCATCCACCAATAAAATACAAAAGAAGAATATTCATATCTTAAATGTCGTTTCATTAACTAAGCAGGAAATCAACAGACAAGCTAGAAATCATCAGTGCTGTCTGTAGGGGGCGGTAATGAGCCTTTAAGGAGGGTAACAAACCGCCAATGAGCAGAAGAAGTAAAAGGAAAAAGAAGACTGTGACCATGTTATTTTGTTCAAAGTAAATTTCTACATCGTAGACTTTTCCGTCGTGTCTTACTCTCCTTCACGGTTCGTTGCCAAATAACCGTGAAGTTTTTATTTATTTATTTATTTTTGACCAGGTTGTGTTTCTCGTCTGATCCAGACGTTTGGTCGACCGGGTCATCCAGTCGTACATTTTCTACAGAATATATACATGTTCTGATTATACTAATGCAAGGAAGATATAGAAGCTATTAATAGATTTTAGCGGTGAGTAGGTATGTAGTGACGACCAGCAGCATGTAGTCGTGATTGTTGAAATATTTGGGTTCTGTGGCAGATCATGAAGCTGCGGGTCCAGCTGCAGTGTAAGAACCTCCATGAATACTTAAGAGAACTGAATCCTGAGATACTGGACAGACTGTATAACCACCCAGCAACATGTCTGGCTGTCTACAGGTATGTACCACCCTGTGTTGGACTCCAGCCTCTGTCTCTAATATTAAATCCAAGATGCTCTGTTTCCAGGGAGCTTCCCTCACTTGCTAAGAACTACGTGATGCGCATGCTGTTTCTGGATCAGCCTCTCCCCCAGGCAGCTGTGGCACTTTGGGTACAAAAAAATAGTCAGAGGTGAGCGAGTCCCTTATCTTACAATAGTAAAAGTGTTGCCACACACAGAGCATCTCTACTCTTTGCAAACTAAGCTGACTCCATATTTATAATTTATAAAAAGATATACTGGCTTTTGTTTCTTCTTTACTGTTTGGGGCTAAAGTAAACTATATTTTAACTGTTTTGGGTTGGTTAGGACCCAGTATATTTTATATTCTCAGTGTCAGAAAAGTAGGGAATTTGTTTTGAAAAAACAGAACTAAACGTACAACAACAGTATTATACCTTTAAACAGTTTCAGAATGCTCAGAGGATGATGGTATGATGGCTTTGTAACTGATAACCGTACTTAAAATATTTGATCCAACACTGCTTGCTTGTGTGACATAATAATTAAAAAAATCTTAATAATCAACCAAGAGATCAGGTAGAGAATTGTGGAGCTCCACAAGTCTGCTTCATCCCAACTTGGGTACAAATTCTTGGAGATGCTATCTTCATCTGTTCAAACAAGTATAATATGGGAACATCCTGGTGTCATCATGGAGATTGGTTCTGTGTCCTGGAGATAAACATGCTCTGCAAATCAACCCCATTCAGACAGGTTCTACTAAAGGACTAATCAGCTCTCGTTGTGGTTAAGAATTAAATTCAGCTTTCCAAATTGTTTATATTTCTCTTTCCCTTAAATGAATGAAACCATCATGTGAAAACCTTTTTTATTTACTTAGGTATTTCTTGTCCTTGTTGGTTGATCAGAAACATTCAAGTGTATAAATCACAAACAGAAATCTGTGAAGAGGTACACACTCACATACCTGTTGGAGATCATTTTTCCTACCTTTTCTCTTCTTTCAAGAGTACATTTTTCAAATTAGCTTATCAATTAACGATTAGTCCAAAGTCATTGAAATGTATTAACATTGTTTATTTTTATTCATATGTAGACAAATGGACAAGTTTTACGAAACATTGTGATTGTGGAAATAATAAGATGACTCTGGGAACCCGAAGCCTTTCTATCACCTACTTAAGAACAAAGATTGTCTGATTGTGTTTCTCACTGGTTCTAGTTGAACTGATTGTATTTACTTGTTATTGGCTTGTTCCTGCAGGGATCATGATGACTGTGTCTCAGTGCTGACTGGTCTTCGCCTTTGGCACAGTCAGTACCTTCAAGGTGGGCTTCAAGGATACATTTTAAATCCAGTTTTCAAAGACAACCTGGGAACAGCATTGCTTGGAGGGTATGTCTGCATTTGAAAAAGCATTATTTTGATGGCCTCATTCATTCTGTGTACTCCAGGCAGGGTGATGTGGCTGAGGCTAATATAGGCACATTTTCACTGCTTCTACCAGGTTAAAAACTGATTTGTTATGTTAGAAATTTACACTAAAAATGACCCTAATTTGCCTTGAGCTGCACAGTGGAGATAGTCTGAAACATTTTGGATTAGTTAAATTTTTGAATCATTATGTTTCAGTCATCTTAGTTTAATCTCCACTGCAGGTCATATTCTCTGGTAACATGTTTTACCTTATAAAAGAGGAAGCTGCTGTTATTCTGTGCAGTTGCCTGGTGTGTTTGGAATGTTTTTTATAACATGCTGCCGTATGGCACAATGGACCTCACTTGTAAAAAATTGGTTTAGCTTTAGGCATAGAAATATTTTGCTACATAAATAAGTAGCAGTATTTTAACAGAATTAAAATCGGGATGCAGCTTATTTAAAATAACTGACTCACAAGTCAATCTTTAAATACATGACGTATTTGACTGTGGAGAAAAACTCTTAGATTATCATAAAGTTACCACCTTCATGTCCTCTCCAAAGTATCTGCAACAAGATAGTTTCTAAACATTTTAATGGCTTTTTAAGAAGCTTTTTTAAAGTCATGACCTTTTTACTTCAACAGAGAAGACTTGCGTTACAAGTTGCATATGACAAGTTACATGCTGTTTCATCACAAAATCCTTTAGAAGTTAATCTCAGATTTATCAAGCTGTCATTTGACATTATGTTTTTGATTTCTTTTCTGCTCTTGGTGTAAAAATATGTAAAAAGAGATAAAAACTTTCTTCACTGAGGTGAGAGTTTTACTTCGGCTCTCCAAACATTACATGAAATGCATTTGTACAATCACAATGTCAACAATTTGTACTCACAGAAAAAAAAAGTTATTGCATTTGCACAGGGGATGAATGGGTTCTTATAGATGGTTTAGCAGCCAAGAGGAGCCTTACAGCATCTCACTGAGCTCAGAAGTTCAATCTGGCAAACAAGAGAAGGCAACTGCCTGCTTTATTTTATTTTTTATATTCATTTTTTAAACTAGTTTTCATGTTCTTTATTTATTTTATTTATTTATTGTTGATTAATTTCCACTGGGCTCGTTTCATCTGGAGGGGATGTTGGGACCGGCAGGATCTCCCTGGATTATGGAGAGAAGTGCTGGTGTTGTGAATATTAACAACGTTAACAGAATCGAGGAGGAGTAGGAGTTCTGCAGGCCAGGCTGACCGGCTCTGTTGACATCGGGGTGACAGCACCGGAGTATAGAGCCAGACAGAGACCGAAAAACACATTTTCTTCCACAGATCATAATTCTGTCTATTCTTATTTGTTTTGACTGTTTATAAATGCCCTAAGCATAGCTGTAGCATTGATTTTGTTGTACTGCTTACTGTGCAATGACAATTAAGTGACCTTTACTTTACGGTAGATTGACAGGAAAATGGGTAATGAGAGAGAGAGGGGAAGACATGCAGCAAAGGTCAACAGGCCAGGACTCGAACCCGTGACAAGGACAGAGGCCTGCATACATGGGTCTACCCACTGCGCCACTGCCGCATCCCTAATCTGATATAATTGAGACCTTCTTATGAAATTTTGCTCAATATGTTAATTTTAAGTGTGCAATTGAATGACAATAAATTCTCACCCCAAGGCCATTCAGTTTTCTTAAGATGGAGTCTCTGAGCTTTTCTTAAAAATTGAATCAGCATTTTCGTAAAGATAAGATGACAGTTCAGAAACAAACTTTGATATTTTAAATTTGCCACAGTTTCTGCTGACCAGTTTCCAGGTCAGCTGATCAGTTGCTCCTGCAGGTGCCAAAGGCTAAGTGCAAGCTCAGAGGGGTCTGTGCTTTCTCTGTGGCTATGGAGTGACCTTCCTTTGGACATAAAACAGGCCTCCTCACCTGCTGCATTTAAGTCGCTGCTAAAGACTTATCTCTTCGCCTTGTATCTCTTCTCCTTGGCATTTGACACACTCTGAGATGTTTTTCTTTTTCCTTTGTTTTTCTGTCTGTGAATTCATTTGTAATTTGTGTTTTTTCTCTTGTCTATACTGTATTGTGTTGTATTTTGTGATTGTGTTACAGCACCTCGGTCCTCATGGTGTATGAAGTGCTTTACAAATAAAGTTGGTATGGTATGGTCAAACTGGCTCCACTTTAAAATCATAAGGCTGGATGCCTTTGACATGTTTAGTTCTTTATCTGGGCTACATTAATATCTAGCTAGCTCTGACAGTACCATGTCTGCAGGGTCTTTGTGTGAGAGAAACGACTTCATCAATCAGCTTGAATTTTTTTGTAATCCAACCGATGTCATATGTAAAAAAAAAAAAAAAAATCTCTTATTCTGTCAGAACTTGACTGGCTAATGTTATAGGCTTCAAAATATTAGAATTTCTGCACTTTGTTAAATGACAGGACGGTGTTCTGTTCCACAGAGGTGCACAGTGGGCAGACGAGGGGAGCAGCCTGGGACCTGATCGCCATGCACGCGACATTGAGAGCCTGGACCGCTATGCTATGGAACGCTGGGAAGTGATCCTGCAGTTCATGGTGGGTTCACCTAGTGCTGTTAGTCAAGACCTGGCTCAGCTCTTGATTCAAGCCGGCCTCATGAGAAGGTACAGACAAATCCAGCTCACTTAATGCTTTATTTTTCTTTATATGTACATATAAAGAAAAATATATGTACATATAAAGAAAAATACCTAAGTTAATTGTAAATCAGATGGTAACCAATTTAATTTCCCAATTACTGTGGAATTTCTGCAGAATTTTTGTTATTGCCATATTGCCTGTTCAGGTTTCACTGGAAGAAGACGTCAATATGATATAATTGCATTTACTGTATTTGCTTTGCAACTTTCATAAACAGTGATAAGAAAACAGGCAAAAGTAACAGAAGGGGCCTTCTGTTACCACAAACAGGCCAGAATACTGAAAGTATTGAAAGCCTGGATGTCACTTCAACATCTAAAGAAACTAGTAGAAGAGATTTCTAATTTGAGCTTATTAATAATAATAATAATAATTGTAAAAATCACTGCCAGGACCACATCCAGGGAGTGCTTAAGATCAGTGACCGTTAAGTTTTACATATCTTATCTCCACTGTGCTGCTGGACATTTAACTGAATTGAAAATCTATGCATAAGCCAGGAACAAAAATTACTTACTCACAATACAAACCATCCATAATTGAAACGGTAGCGTTTAAAACAGCTTTTCTGGCGTAATCTTCATAACAGAAAATATCAACATCCATCAGTCAAGACTTCAAAAAACATCTCTGTAACATTAATGTGTTTGGTGTATTTTAACAAAATCATTGGCTGAACGAATCCCATGAAGAATGTAAGTGTGTGGTTGTTTTAGTTGTAGATTTCAATTTCAAATTATTGCATTTATTTAACAAAAAAGGTTAATTGCTACAGTGGGAAAGGTTAACATAAAGCTGTAGTTGGCCACACATATGCTCACTTGTTCTGGAATAAACTCTGAACATTTAGTTTAGTGACTCCAAATAGATACTCTGTTCAATAAATTGCTGTCTGAGCGGACGCTAACACAAGATTGTCAAATGGAAAGACCTTTCAGAATGGTCATGTTAAAGATCAAGATGAAGAACTGTTTCTCATCTTGCTCTCTCATTTTCTTTCAATACAAGTGAGGCAGGGGAAGCACCGTACATCACTTCCGCTGGTTTTCAGTTCCTCCTTCTGGACACAGCCTCTCAGCTTTGGTACTTCACTTTGGAGTACCTCAAAACTGCTCAGGTAACCGTAAACTTGGAACTGGATAGTAGAAGTGTCGAATGTTTAGTACTCAGGTTATTGTTATAGTCATGTTGTACTCTATTCTGAGGGATTTCTAACCACTACGTAAAGTTCCAAATGTATTTTTATTGTATTACATTACTGCCTTGTTTACATGTTGCATTTTCCATCAGGTGGAAAATGCAACATGCTCTGTCCTGTAAGAAAAATCTGAAGAAATAAAAAAAAAAATGGTATAATTGGCTAAGTCCTTCAACCTTTTTAGTTTTACTGCAAAAAAACAATTAGGATAATTCTCTTTTTATATATGTATATAACCATATATTTTTGCTGTTTTCTTGTTTTTGTCTTGCAGTCTAGAGGGATGGACCTTGTGGAGATCTTATCCTTTTTGTTCCAGCTCAGTTTTTCTACTTTGGGGAGAGTGAGTGCAAACTTTTTTTCTTGGATTCTCATGTTTAGTGTCTTTTTATTAAAGCAACTGTTTGTTGGCCCGCAGCACCACAGGTTCTCCTTAAACCCCTGTAGTAGCAGGCTTTAGAGGCATTAGTCAAACTCGCCTGGTATTTCCAGACTGATTTTTGTCTTTCTTGTTATTCACCATGTACTGCCGGTGCTTCAGGATTACTCAGTGGAGGGGATGAGTGAGTCATTGCTAACTTTCCTGCAGCACCTTCGAGAGTTTGGACTGGTGTTTCAGAGGAAGGTGAGACCTCTTAATTCATTAGCTCTTTAGTTTCTTTTTCCAGTTTCACCCATTG
Source organism: Brachyrhaphis terrabensis (assembly GCA_903067065.1). Lineage (NCBI taxonomy): Eukaryota > Metazoa > Chordata > Actinopteri > Cyprinodontiformes > Poeciliidae > Brachyrhaphis > Brachyrhaphis terrabensis. The sequence goes on along the minus strand of CAEGAG010080589.1, from coordinate 5,471 downwards.
ATGCAAAAAGGAGAATGAAAATATCAGATGAGGTGTCATCGTTTTAATTAACTGCATAATTATCATATTTACAAATCATATATTGTCATGAATGTAATGATCATTTTCTACATTCACAAGGAGGAGTTGGTAGCGTTTTCTTAAAATAGTTTTCAGGTGACGTGAAAGAAAAGAAATAAGTCTAATCTGTCTGTAGTAGTGTAAAAAATATTTTTAGAATATAATTCCTCCACCATGTATATTCAGAGGAAGTCCCGGCGGTACTATCCCACCAGACTGGCAATTACTTTGGCTGCTGGAGTAACTACCAGCTCCGCCTCTACCTCCTCCACCAACATTACTTCCATTCCTGGAACTAAAGATGCAGGCTTCATTGTTGTGGAAACCAATTATCGTCTCTACGCCTACACAGGTATGACTGAACAAAATTTGTATAGGATGTTTGGTTAAAAAAGGTCACCTCATTCCAGAATGTGTTTTCGTCTTCTTTTGTTTTATAGTGTAGTGGCATATGTAGCAATCAATTCGGTTTATTTTTATGGCACCAATTCATAACGTCATCTCCTGCCACTTTACAAAAAATCATTTAAATTCAACATTACCTATATTCAAACTGATTATAAACAGTCACACAGTCTGAAGTAAGTAAAAGTGTGGACTTTCTGTAGAGTTCATAACACCATGTTCCATGTCAAGACTCCATGTCACAGGCAGAATCCAATTCATTCACCCAACACTTTAGCCACGGCTGTTCTTTTTAGCCTAATACATTTTTATTAAAGAAAACTTTTTTTTTTACTTCTCATCTGAACATATTGAAGATGCCACACCACTGATATGGAAGCAATAGGTCCAGACCTTTAGTGACACAGCTGCGGTTTTTTTATCCCTACAGAATATATTCTCACTTGCTTTTGTTTTTCAGATTCGGAACTTCAGATTGCTCTGGTGGCTCTTTTCAGTGAAATGTTGTATCGCTTTCCCAACGTGGTGGTCGCTCAGCTTACAAGAGAATCCGTTCAGCAGGCCATTGCTAATGGAATTACCGCTCAGCAGGTGTGTGGACTGTCAGGCAGACCTGCACAGTAATGACACAGGGAGGGGAAATTAAACAGAAGAGATGCAGAACCAAACCAAAAGCCCTTCGGTGCTCCATATTCTCACCTTTTTTACTTATTACTTGCCAGTTGTTCTCCAGAGAGTAAGGTCATTTTATTTATATAGCACATTTTCAGCAACAAGGCAGTTCATAATACTTGTTCTATTGGCATAATCTGGTAATGCACCCAGTAATAGATTGAATTCTATTCCATTTTTAATGTACTAATAAACTAAATAAATAGGAAATAAAATTTAGTATTGCATATGAATTATGTACTTAATAATGGTTTAAAAAAAAAAATTTTAAATGGTGTATTTAGAAATTTCCTACATATCGGGTTATCACTCATGTTTCTATAACAAATTAGACCTACACACAGATTGTCACAAAACACTGATGACTTTTAATTAGTAGATAACTTAAGATTATCACAATCCAAAAGAAATAGAGGCTGTACTAAACAAAAGATACCTATAATGTATAGGTTTTTTAACCATCCTGTCCTACGTGTGGCTCTGTGTCTGCAATAAAGTTTATGTATGTGTTCCTCAGTTAGACAGTGCGTTAGTCGACCGGTGGTTCAGCCTGTGGAGGAGCTTTTGCGCTTGCCTTGTAGTCACGCAGCAACATGGTTTTATTTTTTTATTCTTGTTATTTTTATTATTATTATTATTGCGGTGACATGATGCATCAAACTGAGCTGTGTCAAATGCTTGCCGCGCAGAGATCAGAAACACTCGTCCCATAGAGCTCAGGCAACCAATACGGTCTCTTTAAAAATTCAATGGACACAAAAAAGAAGAGCTACTAAAGCCACATAAATTAAATCTAAATCAAATTTAGCAGCATTGGTATCTTCAATAAACAAATGTTAAATTTCTATATCTGTGTTACAATGTTAATTTATGGGGCCCCTGAAGGCCTGGGGGCTTTAAGAACCTGCTGACTCAAGTTGGATTTAACAGAAGTGCAAATAATTTATATATTTTTAATAGTACTATCTTGATTTGCTGTTTTTAAGACTATAGTTGTGGGTTCAAGTAGTATTTTACTGGTGATGTTATCTGGTAGTATTTTACATTTCCTGTCAACTTAACATCTTTTAATACAAAAACACAATGGGGCTGCCAGTGGACCGCCATGGAGCCCCGACCACCGGGCTTAGCAAGTTTTCTGGGGGAAACCCTGCTTAGAAAATTGTGATTTCTTTTTTTCTATTTTTAATAAATTTGCAAAATACCTGAATATTTTTCCACATTAGAGGGGCATTTTTCTATTTTTCAATATTATGAAATATGTGATTAAATACTTTTAGTTTTTATAAAAAACAATATATGTATAATTTATATACCAGGAAAAACATGCAGCTGCACATGACATCTTTTGTACCATGTTATTTGAACATTGTGCTTTATTAGATCATCCACTTTCTAAGGACCAGAGCTCACCCTGTCCTGCTCACACAGGTATTGTTGGCTCACTTTTAAAGAAAGAAATGATGTCCAGCTGACATTTTAAGGCACCACGCAGGCCCTTTATTTTGCATGCATGTGTTTCAGACCCCAGTGCTGCCTCCAACTATAACAGACCAGATCAGACTGTGGGAGCTCGAGAGAGATCGGCTGCAATTCACGGAGGGTGAGTGTGAGACCTGTCTGAGCCCAGGAAAGTGTTGGACAAAATAGAACTATTCTTTACTGTCCCACAGTGGGGAAAATTCAGTGGAACAGCAGCAAAGTTATGGATAATCAAAGCATGTAGATACTGTATAGCCAAGACAAAATTGTAATTGTGATTCTGGCCTGGTGGGCTCTAGGGCTGGGCCACATCATGTCATTCACAATGATACCGGTATAAAAAAACCCACTCTGGAAGATAAACTTTGTCGTGAAATGCTAATTTAAATGTTAATTTATGGCGTAAATACGTCACCCCATCACACAGCAATATTCTAGTTGTAAAGATGAAGGCAAATAGGGCTATACCACCATAAAAACAAAGAAGACACTGGATTGCAGTCTGGACTGAACTGAACTAATTCTATTGCAGATAGAATTAGCTAATTTTTGCTAATTCTAGAATTAGCTAGTTATCATAGTAGTATAGTATACACAGTAGTGTTATGGCCGCTGCAGCTCCTGTACTGCCGTTACCTGGTTGCATGGAGTTCCAAGTACACCTCACTGCAGAAAACAGTAAGGGGGAGGGCCAGACCACATGGCAGACCAATACCATATTTGGAAATGGGACCGTTGTACTCTGGTCTTGTGTGAAATTCTGTTCCTCTCCTGGGGACCTTGGAGTATGCCAACTAGAGGTTGTGTACAAGACAGTTGAGCGTTTTTTAACTTTTCAACACCTCACTTGGTATGGTCACATGAACTGCAGAATAAATAAATCTACCCTTAACATTATGTTTTGTTCATTTATTTTTAATGGGGAAACTTGCAAACTCAGCATCAGAGCAACTATTTCTACAACTGTATGCTGACTCCTCTTCTAAGTTCTTGTAAGAGAATAAGGGATGGAATTGAGCTCATAACCTAGACACAATTAGCTAAAAATGTTTTATTTCCTTCGTTTTTTCTCTTTCAGGAGTCCTCTACAATCAGTTCCTATCCCAAGCAGACTTCGAGGTGCTGCGAGACAGAGCTCAGGTTGGAACGTACTTTCTGACAAATAATGCCACCCTGTCTTAGCTTGAAAAATATTCAGCAGCTGACAAATATTCCTCTGGGTATTTAGTCAACTGTCACATATGGGTGAATTTTTCTGCCATAATTCGAGAGCACACATTTTCAATCTGAAACCAGGATTACATGCCTTTCTTTTCAAAACTTTTAATACTTTGCTTACATTTTCATTTAAGGAGATGAAAATGTAAGTTTAAATTATATTTATCTAGATAAATTTTAAATTATATTTATCTAGATATTTATATTTATCTAAATATATATATTTAGATAGATATCATGTTGTGACTATGTTGTAACCCGGTTGGTCAGAAGGCTGTTAGTGATCAGTAGCACACTGCTGGCAGATGTTTAGTGTATTATGGAGCAGAAAGCTGAGGTCGTTGTTTCTCTCTTCTCTAGTGGGTGGCGCAGGTTGCTATAATTGATAACAACCTTCTATCAATTGTAGCACATTGATAGCAGGTTGCTATCACACGCACACCTGCTAGAAGGAAACAAACGCACCCAGTGCAACACTTTCATTCTATTGCTTGAGACGTTGCCAGTTGACGGTGCATTTTTGTTCCAAAAGCAAGCAGAAAATGTTTCGTAAGCAAGCAGAGTTCTGCAAGAGTATGAGAAGTTTTGAGTACATTACAAGTTTTTAGACGAAACACATGAAGTCCTGCTTTCAAAATGAAAATGTAAGCATTAGTATTAAAAGTTTTGAGAACAAAAGACATGTAATCCTGCTCTCAGACTGAGACCTGCTCTCAAATAATGGCAGAAAAATTCCCCATTGTCACAGACCAACATACTATTTCCAAGGAGTTATTCCAATCTCAAAACTTAGTTGAAGCTACACAGAAATGGCTTGAGGACAGCAAGGTGGATATTCTGTAATGGCCCAGTCAAAGCCCAGACCTGAATGCAATAGAAAAAATGGCTGTCAGTTTCATTGTATAGTAGAAATTAGTTTTCATTTTGACATTAAGGGCTTTTTGTAAATTTTTCATAAAACCATTTCATAATCAATTTGATTGAATGTGATTGATTTGTAACATCCTGGTTTTCTGCTGTTCTGATGCCGTTTAATCAACCTGTCATTGTGCAGGGTTTGGGCTGTCTGGTGTGGCAGGATGTGGCTCACAGGGTGATGGTGGTGACATCCCAAGGACACAGCGAGGTCAAGAGGTTCTGGAAACGACAGAGGTCTCACATATAGCCAGAGGAAGCTGCTCACAAAGCAGTGACCCCGCATATGTTTACTACTGTCAGTTTGGAATCTTGTACATTTTCTCACGTTTTTTTATTAAATAAATTAATCATATTTGTTGATTTATTTTTGTGGATTTCTGTTGTAGGAATTTTGTACTATTATTAAATCGCAGGGGCTCAACTACATATTTTTGAGGTGGATGCGGACATGCCACCCCGGCGCCCCCCCCGACATAAACTGAACACCACCACCCATCTCATACAGCTTTCCTCTCTTAGTCATGCACTTAGAAAATACGGTAGTCATATTATGGAACTTTTTTTAAAACCTGTTAAACTCCACCCGCCAGAAGCTTATGCACAATTGTTTTACATTCCCAAAATGCCAATGGTCACAAAAATAGTATACTAACTCCCACATGCTTATGGTTTTTCTCATTTGAAAGCTCTTTTCTTCTAGTTTCTGGAGATATGTG